>OMKZ01030652.1:7854-29740 GCA_900302535.1 Neoniphon sammara
CCTCATTCTTCTTTCTTTTTTTTTTTTTTTTCACAGCCCGGGTATTCGAGCACACGACACTCCGTCACATGCTCGCTGGGTAAGGAGGCCAGCTGACTGTGGTTTGTTTTCCTTCTCCTCTGTCGGGTCAGCCAATCAGATTGCTGGCTTACGGCCACCGCCCCCCCTCATGTAGTATCTGGCAGAGTTTCAAAACAACGGCAAGCATGTCCGTATATGTGTGTGTGTGTGTATGTTCGTGGCAACAAGCCAACAGGGGTTGCCATGGGAGAGGGGCAGTGCGGCGGCGGAGTAGGATGGGAAAAAGGTACGGGGAGTGGAGAAGGTGGAGTGCGATACAGGGAACAGAGAGGGACTTTCTGGGAAAAAAAATATGCGTGAGGGCCGGATGAGAAGTGTAACAGGACATGGAGGGAGTTTGTACTTGTGAGTTCCATGAAAGGAGCTTTGTCTGGCAGATGGTGTTGCTGGGATTGATGGGAATGTTGGGATTGGGTATTCCACAGATTATCCACCCTGGACATTCCAGACTGGCTTTAGCCTCGCGCTGTCTCTTTAGCCTTTTATAGCTGCACTACCACCCAGCTGCCCTCCTCCTCTCTGGGCTGCTCCCAGTCGTCCGCCCATGCATACACACGTGTGCAGAGCTGAAGTGTGTTTCGAGATAAAGCAGAGAGGGAAGTGTGTTGTCATTGTGGTGCTATCATTAGGATTATTTTCAAGAGATTGCAGAGCAGTTTCTCCACACATGATGTGAGGAAAGCATGTTTGTGTGTGACTCTGGATACCTAACCCCTCATAACTCCCGCCTCCGCCTGATGTGTTGGAATGGGGTGTGTAGATGTGTAGATGTGTAAGTCCGCAGCTAATGCTATGTGACCACACCACAACCACATCTCTTAACGCAGACACTTAGAAAATTCCTGTCAGTCTTGCCTTAGACGAATTTGAACCCATTTTAAAGTGTAATTTGATCTGAAGACTGGAGCATCACAATATTGAAAACTGAAAATTGAAATTGCAACGTGAATGAGGATCCACGTGGATACAACTTGTTTGGGTGCTAATAGAAGGACAGTTGTTTTGGCTTTTTGCTGTTTTTTTCCCAAGATGCTGTCTGAAACATTCCCCCTCTATGTGAATGCTGCCTTGTGATTTGGACATTGCTGTAGTCATTATTATGTTCTAAATTTTTTTTTGATACCCTGCATAGCCCCAGTGAAAGGTTAAAACAATCATCTCAAGTTTTTGCTGTATTTTGATACGGTGGGAAAGAGACTCATTTACAATGACAGTTACTGCAGTGAAGCAGATAATTACATTTCTCATTGTTTTCTGATGACAGCTGCTCCGGTGGCAGGTACTCCAAAGACATTCCAAAGATTTTCAAAATGACGTTCTGGAGAAAAACTTGATATTCAGGATGCAGGTTTTTTTTTTTAATGCTTTAATTCTCCTGTCTGTGTCAGTATGATCAAGGTGTTTCCATGGCAGATTTTCACAGCATTCAAAACACAAACAGCATACTGTAATCTAATCCAGCCAACCCACCAGACCTGCACCACTAAATTAAAGTCAGTCATTTTACATACTTGCCGAAGAAGAGAAACACATAAACAAACAAAACAAAAACAGACAGACAGACAAACACAAAATCCTTTGAATAATTTTCTGCCAGATTGCATCTGGAATTTATTCATTTAAGTCCTCCTCCCATTTGTTTTTAAGATGATCTAAAGCTGTCAAATCTAAAATGGGGTCAGTGGTATAATAAGAAATGGTCTGTACCAGTTGAGAGCACAATAGAGCTGGTAAGGAGGTGAGCCCACGGAATGTATTCTCCAAGATTAACCATTTAGGGGTATCAGAGCTGTCTATGTCACTCGTTCAGTACGTCACTGCCCTGATGTTGGCCGCCCAATAATAATATTTTAAAAGGGGGATATTTTGCCAATGTCTCCATTAATATGTCTCGTAGTCTAGGGAGACTTGACAGAGGATCCAGTAGATACAATAGCAGATCATCTGCATAAAGCGATACTTTACACTCTTAACCTCTCTGGTCAGTTCCTTTAATATTAATATCCTGTCTTATAGCTAGTGCTAGCAGTTCAATAGCAATAGCGAACAGGAGCGGACACAACAGATCCATGTCTAGTACATCTTGGCAGATTAAAGTAAGCGGAGAGGTTATTGTTGGTACACACCACAGCCATTAGGGAGGAATAGAGAACTCTCTCCTCAGTGAGGAGAGAATGTCTGCTTTCAAATCCACTGCGTCTATTCCTGACTCTGGTCGGGGATTGGGTGGTTGGTCACAGTGACCTGAAGGAACTTGTGCCGTGGAGGCGTTGGGCCTAGTGCCCGAGGGACCGCTGTGTTCAGCTTTGAGCTTGACCGTCATTGAAGTAATGTATACGGTTCAAACTTGCTCCAAGGTATCTTGCATATATTAGAAAATTTTATTCACATTAAATTTGCAGAAAATGTGCAATGAAATGATAGTTTTAAAGAAGTTAGGCAGGAGGTCCCCTCAGCTCAACACATCCTACTCCTGGCTCACTACCGTCTCTAGCATGTAGTTTTGGTTTCTGTGCTTTATCTTCCATATTAAAGTTTCATTTTCATCCTCCTCCTCCTACCGTTACTGCTGCAGTTAAGTTGGCATGCACTGCACTATGCTTGGCATTAGTAGATGCTGATGTCAGTATAAAATCATGAGGTGAGAAGTTACTTCCAAATGCCTCACTGTGAAGCAGAACTGCCTGGTGGTCAGTTTCACACAGTGGTTATAGAGATATTTGATTTGACTACTGTCTTCCTGTTACCCTGAGTCAACAGGTTGTTTTCCATTGTAATCATTAACCCACCCTCAACATAGACTTAACACATGGCCACCCACTGTAGGAGGGTGCATAGTGTTAATGGGACACACAATATTTCAACCTCTGTACTTAGTACAAGTAGTGAAGCTATGCTGTTGATAGTGTTATTTTCCAGAAGAGGCATTATGGCTGTCTCTACCCGCCTCATTTTGGACAGTCACAAAAAAAAGGTCACCATTCTATTTTTCAACCAATAGTATATGTTTTACTGCAAAGGAGTTGTTTGGATGATCTGATCTGGGGAAATAATCACTGCAGTGTTTTTTTAACTTGAAGGAGAGAAGACCAAGAGTAAGAGACAGTGAGAATGTGTCGAATGATTGGCAGCCTCTTCTCATTTGACACCCTCTCTGTGGCACAGTGTGGGAAAAGTCCTCAGGTCTCTCTATTGTCAGTGACCTCCTTTCATACCTCACAGGCCACACTGAATGGCTCTCAAGTGCTGCCACATATCCACCAACAGATTCGCTGATTGGTTGGATGCAGTGCTTATACATGTGCCTACGTACAGAACTGTGTGGTGCCATGCAAAGGTGCACGTAGATATCGTGGAGTTTTGGCAGGCAATTGCTCTTTTTCACATTGAAAGGGCATCCTGGTGCAGTGACAACACTCTCTCTCTCTCTCTCTCTCACACACACACACACGCCTCTACGAATGCACACTCACACACACTCACACACACTCCAGAGAAAGGACCTCTTGTGATTCAGTAATTGCTTTCCACAAACCTGACAATGTTCTGTTTTTCTGCTAACATTTGCTGCATGCATAATTCAGAAGGCAGGTATTTGCACAAAGAATACTCGTTTGTGCTGATGCGTAATTGATGTCAGCCTTTTTCTGTTGATGGCTTATGTTCTTGTGAGTAGTATTTGTGCATCTGTGTTTCCACACGTGAGGGAGGCAGGGCAGACGGGTGGGTGTGTGTCCCTCTCCACATGTATCCGGCTTCCATCTTTCAACCCTTCCTGTGCGCTGCAGGTCTCCCCTCCGAGCTCAGATGGCCCTCTGTAATGGATTAAATAGACAAATGCCAGGAAAGCACTTACTTATTGATCACAGTAGCGAATGCAGCTTCCATTCCCCCTGCAGCCCTCCAGGAGAACAGTATTTAAAGCCAGTTGATTGAACACCCTCAAGTCCCCACTCTTGTAATCCTTTCATCCCGCTATTGCTCTCCTTCACTCGGTGGCATCTCCATTCCTTTTTTTTTGTTCCCAAAGTGCCCTCCCTCTAAAAGCTTATAATGTTTAGATGGGAAAACAAACATTGTGTAGACACCATTAGCTGGCCGGAGTTTTATTTGATCAAAAGGAATTGTTCCCAGGCAGCATAGCTTTTATCTCAGGTCTGTTGCATTGTAGCTAATGGTAAGTGCTTTTGGTGCACTTGCACTATCAATGCTTGACACAAGAGTGCTGCCACTTTGAAAGTGCTAAAAGTGGAAAGGCCACCTTTTTTGTGATAATGGCATAAACTCTATGCCCTCTTCTAACCGTGGCCTAGGACTGTATGTCAGTTCTATGCATAAAAATCAAGACGTCTGTCCTGCTAATTGAATAAACCTCTGAGCCTTTGACTGGCATATGCCAGATAATGGACCTGATTTTTGTTGCTGAGTTACATCATGGCACCTCCCCTGGTTCTGTGGGCTCTGCTTAACCTCAACAAGACAGCTGAGGACAGAAGGACCCTGCGCTGGACGGAGAAGAAAAGGGGAGGGAAATCGAGAAGGCAGAGAGGGAAAGGAGGGGTTGCAGAGAGAGAGAGAGGAGGGTCCAGGACCAGGCTCCCTCTCTCTCAGTGTGACGTTAGCCACGGCACTAGAATTCCATAAAAGTCTTCGGTGGAGCAGGAAATGACTTCCTCGGTTTGGCATGTTGTTCTCTAGTCGCTGCCGTCATTGCTGGATTCTCCGCTGCCAGCTCCATCTCTCCTTTTTGGTCTCCTCATTTCTTTCCTCTTACTTTTACCCCCTTTCTTTTTGTGTGTTTCCACGCGTCGTTCTCTAAATTTGTTTTCTGGAAAATGGGATCATTTTCATTATTTTATCTTTATCTTAATGTAAAGAAATTATAATTTCTCTCCATGCACTCATCTAACCCTGTGTTGAGGCCTTAAAATTAACAAGAAACATTAAAGCACAGATCTTTCACTAGTCTCCATTAATTTTGCTGGCCCAGGCTCTGGCTATTAAAAGTTCCATATATAGAACTTGAGCAAACTAATTGGTCTAGTGAGACACTGGTTGTTCATGTGGTGGTTTTCAGCGAGGGGCCAACAGTTTTTGGCTGCCACAACACCGGCCAGCCGCAGAGAACTTTCCCTAGTTGTCAGAGAAAATGTGTGTTTTGCATTTGAGATGACCTACATATTCGCGTGGTAGCTGATTTGGTGAATGTCATAAGTCATTTTAGGGTTAGATTAGCAAACCATATGGGAAATGTGTTTGTAGTTATCCTCTTTTCTTTTATTTGACATTTTTAAACCACTAGTCAGAGGCGCCTCTAATAATAGCCTTTAAGGAACAAACGCCGTTCATGTAATAGTCAATCAGAATTAGTCACCTTAATATTTCCTCTTAGCAATGGGGTTTCATGTGTCTTTTTTGTCGTGCCATGTATGTATAAGGGTCATCCATGCTGCCTGCTGGAGGTGGTGCTGACCAGAGGAAGATGGCCTCTGTTCCACAATGGAGTGCAGGTTTCGTTAGGAAACAGACGCGATTTAACACAGGATGCTGGACTTCCTGTGGGCTTTTTTTATGTGCCTTCTCACTCCCGCCTTCCCTCCCGCTCAGTGTTTACGGCATTTTTTTTGAAGGATATGATGCCTTCCCATGATTTTGCTGGGCTGAGGAAAAAGGAGGGTCTTCGTTCCCTGCAGAGAGCAAGATGAAGAGATGAGATAACCCTCTCTTTCCTTTGCAGGGGTGAGCTGTGAATAGCTCTCTCATCTTTATGTTCAATATCTTATTCAATGGCAGGTTTCCTTGATAGGTGGCTGTCTGCATTTACCCTCATTGCATATCATCTTGCCACGAAGCACAGCTCAGAAATATTACCTTGTGTAATGAGACTTATTGATCGTTAATGTGGAGCCATCCTCAACGTTTTGCACCGCAAAGTGAAAGATGGCCTGAGCGACTGTGTGATCGTCCTGCTCTCTAATCTCTCTAACAGGAAGTAGTTAGCCTAAGTAGCGGTCCTGCCCAGGCCAGAGCTTTCCTGTTACTCTAGCAAGATCCCGCTGTAATTGAAGTGCTTCATGCTCACGCATATTTACACACACAGGCGCCTCACATAACCATATGCATACTTTCTGAACTCATAAGTCTATAAACTACCATCACTCTACACAACAGCGTCTCTGTAGTGCCAAAACCAAGCTTTCTACAATTTATAGCCACTTTGCAAAATCATCTCTGAAATGCACAGCATGGCCATGATGCTTGAAATATCTCACATTTGCTATTCTAAGATTTTACTAATTGTCTATTCTCCTGAAAAGATCAGCGTGCTTTTAAAAAACAGGCAGATTTAATTTGTTATGTTTGGCATCTCGAACATGCATGTGGAACGGACTTTCACCACTCCTCTTGGAATGTTAGCCCATTGCTTTTGTCCCTCTTTTCTTCCTGTAGTGGCCAACAGTGTAGTGGAACAAATTGAGCGAAATGTCAGCGTGTCACATTGTTGTTGTAATGCCACACACCTGTGGGTCAGTGGAGTAAACCAATCTGGTGTTTTTGTTTAGGCTCTCAGCCTACATTTCATTCATTTCAAGTTGCCTCCTCCCCTCAATTCTTTCTCTGTACTTTTTTACAGAATGAAGCAACCAAGGAGTGTTGGTTTTCACAACAGAGGCATGCCTTTTAACCAAAAGAGGCTTTATCAAAGCAGTAAATGGAGCTAGGAAAGGCTGGCGGAAAGCAAATGCATTCTTGTTCTGTCACTCTTTCATTGCATACATGATTTACATGGCCAAGCCCACACTGTTTCCCATTCAGTTAATTTCCTCATTTCCTACACAGATGTTCCAAATGTGCACAGGCTGTTCCGTTAGGTGTGGTGTCGCACTAGCATCAGTTTCTCCTAGGCTGTAATCTCTCCCAATATTATAGCTGGCAATAGGCCTCCTAAGCAGCCTTTAGTATTGAGAATTCATGCTCCACCATACAGGATCTTCTCAGATCCTCTGGAGAGATGAGAAGCAAAGCAGCTCTCTGTGGTCAGACTCAAGGAGGCATTAGCACGATGGCTTGTGACAGTGAAAGAAAGGCTGTATATCCCATCTCCTTGTCCTGAGGGGATGTCTGGCTGGATGGATAGATGGATAGAGGGATGGATGTATATTCCCTCTCCGCTACATTGATCTGAGGCCAGGAGTCGCTTTGTAATGTCATTACTTCAGTGGGTCCGTGAACGCCTAATTGTATAAAGCTGCATCAGGCAGGAGGGGGAGTATACCCATTGTTTTGCTGTGTTTGGATTATGACACAAATGGATACAAACTGTCTCCGAGGAGGTCCTCTCTAATAGCCTTCCAGCCTCTCTTAATGCTTCACAGCCACAGCTTTTGCACGGCTGTTACTTTCCTAAAAGACTGCATGAGGGATTCTTGGCTTCTTTGAGGATGACCATTGTCATCCTGATGCATCATTTCTGGTTTATTCAAATTTCAGATTCACTCTACTCTATATAAAGATGTTTTTGTCTTTCACTAGGGGTTGTATAGAGCTTGATTCAGCAAATATCACACCCCAGCCAAGCAGCACCTCACTTGTCAGCCTCCATGACTACCTCAGCTCTTGTAGAGGCTGTAAGTCTTATCCCCTGGAGCTCTCAGGTGAGCTGAGACTTCAGCGCTGATGCACCAAAGCTCCGGTACTGACCACACTCTGAGGGAAAGCCTAGGTGTTTCAGGCGGTTTTGGCAGGGCTGATCCAGAAGGATAGTCCTGGCTCCTCATCTAATCCTCAGGCTGCAGATACATGAGTGTGTGTTTTGTGTGAGTGTGTTGTATACTCAGAGAGCACCTTACCCCCTGCAAAATAACACTACTGCTAGACTTAGACTCGTCACCTTGTCTCCTGATGACATCTGTCTTGTCTCCTGACTCTGTATTGAGTAGCTATAACCTTCAGGCTGTATTTACATGATGCAACTGAAATCCACCTTCAGTTCCATGAAACCTGGAGTTCCAGGCGAGCCATCCAATGAAAATTATTTAATTTGGTTGCATCATCATTTGGAATGTTCCATATGGGTTTGTTGACATGGCAACAGTAAACCTGCAACTAATTGCATGGAAGTTGCACCATGTAGAGCCAGCCTAAAGGATGTGCCCCATGTGTGTGTGTGCATGAATGTGTGTGTGTGTGTGTGTGCTTGTGACACAGTGACATAGGTCATAGCCCGGGTGAAAGCATATTTTTCATTTCTGTTGCCTAAAAGCCCTTGATGGCCTCATTATGTGTCCCTTTGTGTGCATGCCAGGTCAGGTAAATTAGACTGCTTGAAAGCTTTCAGATTCTTCGCCTGTCAGGGGATTTGGGTTCAAAGGCTATATGTCTTGCATATTTAATGTATGCGTAGCTGGTAAATGACTAGCTGGTCTTTGACTGGCTATTGGCAGGGAGCTGAAATGTTGTATAATAAGGGACTGAAAAAAGCTTGGCTAACCTTGTTCGATTTGGAGCCTGTCAATGGAAAGCACTTTGAGTTTTAACAGTATTGCTTGGTGAATACATGAGGGACATAGACAAAATAGATCAGCACATTGTCCAGTGATTTTATATTGTATGCTGCTGTCAGAGTCAGGGAACATGATGTAAAGTGCCAGTATTGCCATTATTAAACAGCCTTTGTTGTTTTGTTTGTGCAATGGGTGCATGCTGAGATTGAAGAAATGGATCAAAAGTAGTGCTTTAGTTGTATGCTACAAAGCTTTCTGCCATGGCTTAAGATCTGATGATTGTTTATAATGAATCCAGAAACAAGTTTGCCTTCTCTTTGGACGTCATTTCTTTAACTGATGTACTATCTATGGTAGTGAATGTGACCACCTGTTACTTGATGCTTTGTCTTCAGCACGAGCCCAGGCGCTGATGAATTCACTTTATCAGAGTTTTATCTTCCATTGTAATCCTGCTGTGACTGTCTACCTCTGTCTACCATGCAGATATTGTCATCACCTGTCTCTGTTAACCATCTCTTAGTCATATGCCAAAAATCTGTTTTTGATGCTATCTATCTCTACTGCAGAAGAGCAGGAGCAAGTGAGTGCCTATAAGCCATTTACAGTAGATCTAATTTAAGGACCGTGTAGAACAGTTGCCTCTTGTGTCTTCGCTTGTCAATACCGACCTTCACCCTGCTTCAAAGACATGGAATATATTTAGGAGGAGTAGGGACTTCAGTGTTGTAGGGGGGCGGGTTAAACTGTGAGTGTATTTGAGAGGGGAAAGGAGAGAAACTTGAAGCTCTGTGTCTTTGTTGTGTATGAAAACAGAGTTGTCGCCTCGCACTTCTGCCCCCGCGGCGTCAGCCAGGAGTCACCAAGGAAACGGCATGACCGACCTCACCAGGCCAGAATGGTGTTATCAGCTGATGGTTGGAAATAACAAAGCCTTGCACTGCACGGCCATGGCAATCAGACATAGACAGCTAATAGAAAATGTTTTCCTCAGAGACAAGGCTGACATTGGGAAAACAAATATAATTTGAAGTCAAAGTTCACTAAGTTCATGTGGCCTTTAGGCGTGTCCCCTCTCTAGGTTTGGTTATCATCTCCATCTTTGATGCTGGAGATGGGCCTGAAATCTGCTGCAGTCATCAGCTGACTACCATGGCTGCGGTTCTTGAAGCAGTCACAGCCTAGCAGAGGGTAAACATGGGTCATTCAGTAGACAAAAAAATAGGAAGAAATATTTTGGATTATTTCTCCCCCTTTTTGTTCTTGTATGGAGTGTCACACAAAAAGCCCAGTTTCACATCTTTTATAGACTTTTATATCTGTTTGGTTCCTGAGAATAGGATAAGACTACCAGCACTGTCGTCACTTGCTCAGTATATTTTATTAGGAATGCAATGTTTCCGTCTGGGACCTTTTTCAGGCACAAAATAACTAATTTTATGCCTGAAGAAGGTGCCAGACTGAAACGTTGCATTCCAAATAAAAGATAGCGTTGACAGTGTGTGTGCAACCTTATCCTATTTTGAATTGATATTCTCTGTTTTACCCACACTGTAAACTCAAATAGTTTCTATCATTTCTTATTTCAGTTATCAGCAAACCAGCTACTGCAACATGCAGTCTTACTTCTGTTTCTACTTTTTCATTGCTCTCTCTCTCATATTATCATGAGCTCCTCTCCTGCTGGACACTCATCTTCATCTCTTCCCTTCATGCCTTATTTCTCATTCCTTCTCTCTCACCTCTCCTCCGTCATTCCCTCCCTTCCCCCTCACAGACAGGCCTCCATAAACATGTCTGTCTCCTAATGTAAACACCGCAGATTCTCCGAATAGGAGGGAAGGGATAAAGGGAGTAAAGAGGAGCGATAGGGAGGAGAGAGAAGGAGCCAAGGAGGGAGGGAGAGTTGGAGGGATCAATAAGGAGACAGTTCAGATGCCTTAATAATTCCAGGAAAATCCCTCAGCCTGGACAATCCTGCCTCCAATGTAGCATGCATAGGACACCCTTACTGTTCCATGTTTGCTTTTTTTTTTTTTTTTTTTTTTTTTTGCTCAATTGCCTGTCAATGATTTCAAATACAATATTACAGTCTTGTGTGTCTTTGTAGAGCAGTATTTCTAGTTGTGGTACATGGTACATGGAGCAGAGGCAAGAGAGAATATCCCCCGGCTGTGCTAGTGGCTACAGTGGTGATGGTGAATGAAAAGCACTCAGTTTGACGGGATTTATGGATTAATTTAGCTTATTAAAACGCACACACTCTCTCTCTGTCTTTCCCTCACACACACACACACAGACACACAAGGAGCTAACGTAACTGATGGATGGATAAGAACACCTTCCCACTGACACACCCCCCCCATCTCCCCGATTTGCACCCTGCACCCCGCCCCTGCATGTGCACACACTTCTACCCACACATGCACCCAATCTCTGTATCCTCACTCGTGTTCCTCAGAGGTCGTAAAACATGGTTCCCCCCCTCTGTCTCCTCTCCCCTTGTCTCTCCAGCCCCCATGTCCTATAGAGAAAGATACACACACATACACGCCAACCGCTGAAGGACTGCGGGTCCGCATTTAATGCACCCAATTACTTAGGCCCCCGCTTCCTCTAGCTGGTGCATTACGTCAGGCCTGGCAGGCTGTATATTTAGCTGGGAGATGCCATTGGCTCTCTCTCCCTCCCTCTCCGTGGATTGAATTACCAGCTTGTTACTGAAAGAACCCAATGGACGGCTACCACATCAGCGCCTGTCCAATCGCATCGTCAGACCGTTGCGCGATGACACAACGGAGCAGGAGGAGGGTTACAGCCAATGAGGTCTGGCGGTGGGCGGGGACCAGGACAACAGCCACAGCAGACCAGGGGCTGTTTGGGAGAGTGGTGCGGCTAACTGACACCAACCACAGCGTACATGCATGTCAGCCTTCCTTGGTGCGTGTGTGTGAGTGTGTCCGTGTGTGTGTGCGCACCCACAAACTCTATGGTGGCCATGTATCCTGAGTATACAGAAGTTTCTATAGAACGTGGACTGTGGTCAAGACCTGAGCTGCCAAATTTTAATCTGGCTTGCTGCTCTGCAAGCCTCTCAGACACCAGAAATTACTAGGTTGTAAGAGGAAAATCTGTGAGCAGAGCTATGAAAATACACTCAGGTCTATTTTCAATTTTCCTCTCCTTACTCCCTCTCATTATTTTCAGTTCAGTAATAGCCTGCACTTTGGGGAGCAGTGTCTTTGATGGGAGCAATGAAGCTGTGTTCTGCACAGCTGAGACGCCAGAATGAAGTGACGACAGCTAGACCCCATGCTGTTAGAGTAGCACACACACAGAGAGAGGGTCCTGAAAAGGAAGCTTGGAATGTTTTCACTCAAGCACCAAGTGTTTGCCCCCAGAGTAAACCATCAAAAAGCCAACAGCTTGACAAACAACCCCTCCCACGCTTCAATTCACGCCACTCCAGCCCTTCACAATGGCACCTGAATTGAGATGCTGGTGGCCACTCTCTCTCAAAACTTTCCCCTTGTCTTAATCACCAGTTTAATCTCCTTGCGTCTCTTCCTCCTCCACCGTGTTTGTTTTACTTTACATCGCAGCGGTCTTGTATACTGGTGTCACTCATCCACTCACCCCCCCCCAACCCCATTCATTCAGCTCTTAAAGGGGATCTGCAGGAGAGCGTCAGCAGTGCATATGGATGCCCTTGTGTAAGTTAAATTCAAGGAAAACAATAACAAGACATGGAGGCAGAGGGGCTAAACGAGGTTTAGGCTGCTACAGCACCCTGCTGTTTGACTGACCGACAGAGGAGGTCATTTCAGGGTAACATTCATCATCCCCCCACATTATCATCACCCCCCTTCCTTTCTTCCTTCATCTTCCTATCATCATGATATCATAAATCTTGTTTAATCTCAACGTATGCGGCAGTCAGAAATTCTGAAATTGTTGTCAGTGTGGGAGAAAAAACCCACACCGCGATATTCAGGGTGAGTCTTTATGTGGTACATTTGTCTAGCCGGTTAGTTATCTAAGTGTCAGAGAGTAAATCTAGTCCATTATGGCTTAGAGAGACTGCCCCTTAGCAGCTGTGCCCTTCCCTGTGTCATAAATGTGTATAATATGTTGATGCTGCATTTAGCTAATGAGCCACTAGCTGGGCATATTAAGCAGATGAATTGCAGTAAATTGATGGTCATATGTATGTGTGTTGCCTAACTCTAACTTGGGTGGCTCAGTGCTGATTTGCCAGGCCTGAGTTGTTGTTTTGTTATTCTAGTATTCCAGTTAAGAGTTTGCACATGTAAACAAAATAGCTTGCTTGCAGTAGCGTGGATGAGCTCATACTGCGGTTATTTGAAACCTGAATATGATAAGTGCGATATGCCGTCAGCCCAGTGGCCTCCTGTCCATTCTCTGACAGTGACACAGGAGCTAAAAGAGTTGAGATTGAACGCCCCCATGGAAGAAAGACTGAGCAAAGCAACATCTGTGTCCAGAGTCAGTGCAGCCAGGAGAGAGAGGGAGAGGGAGAGAGAGACTTGGACTGAGACAGAGGAGAGGCCGGGGAGGCGACAAAGGCATACGTGGGCGGAGGAAACGAGACACCGTTCAGGGAAGTGCCTTCCTGGATCAGTGCCGGAGTAATGACATCACCGCTCCGAAGCATCCAAAAGTTTAATACACTCAAAAATACACACCCTCCATTTCAACAGGCAGATATTCTGCTAAACAACTAAACAATCTCACATGCAAATGATCAGCAGATGGTCAGGTTAACTTAAGCCAGTAAGAGCAAAAACCTTGATCCAGTTGGCCTGGTTTTCCTTTTGTCCTGAAGCTCACTATACTCAGCTATTTTGTGAGTGTTTGCCTTTAATTGGAAAAATAGATATGGCATAGAGATAAAGCAACTCGGTCCTTTTTTAAGAAAGGGGGATTTTTGCATTTTCCACTCTTCCCTTCAGCTTTGAAGTGACTCACAGCTCCACTTCAGCACACAGCCCATCACGGTGCTGCTCATATAGAAAACCAGAGCAAGGTGATCTGCAAAACAGCTGCTTTGAGTTCCCTCAAATCCCCACAGTTTTCACCTCCCCTTTAAAAGTCAGGCACACACACACACTGTCAGACCCCAGGTCCATCCCCAATTGTGCTGGGCCCCTGCGGAGTGGAGACCAGGAGCTAAGTGGGGTTTTGGGTAGCTTGTCTCTGCTTTAGAAGGATCATAGCGTGACTCGGGAACAAAGAGGGACGCATGAACCCGATATCCCCACAGTGTCACGCAAACAGCAGCTTCTTTCACACTCCTGAATCCCTTCCTCCCTCTCACTTTGAATTCACCGCCCCCATGCACACCCACTCAGACGTCCCGGGAACCCTCTGATCCCCCCTCCCCTCCTTCCCTTCACCCTAAATGTGACCCTCTGCCTGGGAGGGACATATTTGGTGAGCTCAGGTCACTGCGGTGTGACGCATACAGAGCTCTACTTACACTTTCATTGTCTCTGTACTCAGGCATGCTAAAGCCCTTTGGCACCAGTATTATTAGCTTGACATGCTACAAATAATATGTGCTTTAACTTCGAGGCTGCATGGACTTTAACTTGCTTGTTTTAATGTTGGTCATTATTTCTTTCTCTTAAATTGCCCAACGCATGATATTTTCAAGTATTTTGCGCTTAAATTTGATGGTGTATCATGTGGTGTGCACTTTATAATATGCAATTCATCAGGACATGTACATTATATTGTATTTTTAACTTGATATGTTTGTGTCTTAGGTTGATGACAAAGTACTGAAACTGTGAAGCTTTATTATTGCAGTGCAACATGCATTTTGTTTTAAGAATTGATTCCACTTCTCGTGATATAATTGTGTGTTGAATGTTGAAGTAACTCTTCTTGAGTTTCTTAAGCTCCAAAACCACTTGCACCAGCGAGACCATGAGTTTTCTAATCTAATCTGATATCAGTAATGAACAGGCCAGTTGAGCAATTGATCAAAAGAAAATGTAGATTTCCTTTTGCATCTCAACAGGTTTTACACAACTTGCTCCACAACTACCAAAACTCAACCACTCCTGTGTTTGTCTTCCCTTCCTAGACGTGAAGAAGGACTGGTCGGACCACGCTCTGTGGTGGGAGAAGAAGAAGACATGGCTGTTGAAAACCCACTGGACTCTGGACAAGTACGGCATCCAGGCCGACGCCAGGCTGCTCTTCACGCCACAACACAAGCTGCTGCGCCTCCAGCTGCCCAACATGAAGCACATGAAGGTCAAGGTCAACTTCTCTGACCGTGTCTTCAAGGCCGTCTCTGACATCTGCAAAACCTTCAGTAAGTCGCACGCAGGACTTCTTTTTACAAGGAAGTGGGTAGGACAGCATTCACTGGGGTCTTATCTTCATTGGAGAGGGGGAAAAACAGTCAGGAATTGAATATGAGATGAGGTGTGACTGATTTGCAATTTAGTTATGGGAATTAAAATCCTTTAATGGAGGGTTAAATCCACTCCAGTTTGTGGAAGATGCCCAGTTTTCTGAACCAACCAAAACATTTCCTTTTTAATACTATTTTTGGAATGAATCTGGAAGTGTTTTTCCCTCAACTCCAGCTAGTCATGCCCTTCCTCACGCATTGTTTTTATCCTTTGCTATTTGTTATGTTTATTAAACAGAACCTGAGCTCTGCATGCAGGAGTCATCTTTCCTAACTGGCAGTCCACTGTTAGCTCCCGAGACAAGTCCTTGGAAGCCGGGCTCGATCAGTCTCACAGCTCTGTTTAGTAAACAGAGATTACCAGTCTGATTTGGCCTTATAACACAGGCGCATTCAAAAAGTACAAATACACATAACTACTCTCGCTCTTTCATTTTCTCTCTTTTTGTCATGCTCACTCTCTCGCTCACCCTCAACTGTCCCTTCAGCCAAAATCAAACCGTCCAAATTTAACTCTCCCCCAAGGTCTGAGGAGCACCCAGAGGTCAGACACCGTCCGCTATCGATATCCTCCATCACTGGTACCACACTGCCCCGTCAGAAATGTGTCAGAGGTCGCTCAGTGGAGTCTGATGACCTCTGACCCTGTAACGCCCACCTCTCCCAGCCTCACCCCGGCTCCGGACCTCGCCCCCTGCCCTTACCCCTGAGTCACTGTCTCCAGTATGGTTTGCAGGTTTAGAGAAAGGCCCTGTATAAATCCTTCGACCAGGCACTGTGCAAGCCACCTGTTGGGTCACTGGACTGTGTTCAGTAAGCAGGATCAGGGGCTCCAGTGGCAGCTTTCCTGTTTTTATTGGCCTTTACAGGTAGCACTCTGCCTTGTTTTTAATTTGGCAGGAATGGAATTTAGCCTTTTTTTTTTTAAGGCTAAAGAGGACCGCAAAACAGTTCTGTGAAATGAGAAGAACAAATCGCACATTTAATGGAATATAAATACAGGGGTTGTTTTTGAAATGGGAGGCGGGGTCCAGGCCAGCAGCTCTTCTCTTCTCTAGGCCAGACCTAGTTAGGAATGTGTCTACTGCTCCTTGTAATAAATCTATTTTAGCTCGGCAGAAATTCAGGACAAATTGCTTTTGGCTGACTTGGCTCGTGCCAGGATGTCGCTGGAAGACTAACAGTACAGTGTGACACTCCTGTACCGCTGTATTTACCTCACTGTACATTGTTGCGGGAATTTCTGATAATGAAACTTATGGTGGGAAAGCCCTTTACTGTAACTTGAGGTGACGACAGCTGCCTTAGCCGACTTACAGCTGATCTGGTCTGGAGGTATTTCTTTCTTTTTCTTTTTTTTTGTTATCTGGGCAACTTTCAGTTTTACAATTTCCTGTGCATATTTTCTACTGACTGCCTGAGAGTAGCACAGAATGGAGATTGAGAGGGGACAGGAAGAGACGAGGCCTGTCCAGCTGGCCTTTACTCCAGACAGAAAAAAGGGAGGGGCAGAAATATTAGGAGACAGCAACAGAGAGAGAGAGGAGACCGGATTTTCCTTTTAGCGATGTGCAGCTCACCCTTACTCCAGTTCATTCTCTTATAATGATTTATTTGGAGGGGGTTTTTGCCCTGGACTGTCCAGTCTGTTGGTCACGCAGAAGCTGCTTCCTGTTCCAAAACTATTTCACTCTGCAACTGTACTAATTCATTTTTTAACTCCTCCTTATCCTTACTTTTTTCCTTCTTCTTATTCCTACAAGCACCATTTCAGAATAATATACACTTTCGTATGTGTCAGCAAGACGCACATATGTATTTAATTCACATTTAATATCTTACTCCTGCTTCTCACTCCAACCTCAACAGCCAGTCTCCCATACATGCAGAGTATATCTTCTTACCACTCCAAGTTAAATGTATCAAACCAATTATCATTGCTGTACCTCTCCCATGTCTGAGGCAGCTGTGTAAAGTCCAGCGCCCTGACACAGACAGAGCCCATCTGGACCGGCTGGGAAGTGCGAGACCACAGCAAAAAGCCGATGTTCTGGCCTGGTTGTAATCACTTAGTTCCACTCTTGTTTTGAACTCTGATTCTCATTGGCAGTCTTTATATCCTGTGCTGCATCGTCTGTTTGGCCGTTTGGCTTGTCACATGCACAGATAGCGAAGAGAAGTCATGAGTGATTTTCCACTTTGAGTTGAAAGATTGTGCTTTATTCTCTCAGTATTATTCAAAGAAACTTCAGAAGTATGTGTGCTTTTTGAAGTCCAAAGAATTTCTCTGCTGTTTGCTGTGTCACGGAGCCAGAAATACTGCAGAAGGGCCTCTTGAAGTACTTATGCCGTATAAAAGGCAAGGTATGCAGTTGTGAAACAAGAATGGCACGGGTTGGCATTGGCTCTGGGTTTTTAAAAGTTTCATTTGTCCAGCGAAGAGTCACATTCAGACCTGGTGAGCTTGTCCTGTCTAGACACCCTTCAGACACCAAACACAAGTAAACATGGTCACTAAACAAGCAGACTCTCATACACATAGCTGTTGTCTGTCGTGCTCCTCCTGTGAGCCGGGGCAGGAAACGTAGCATTCACCAATGACTAACACATGACTGTGGACCTGGGGCCCTGAGACGGTGAGGAGTGAGGCTGCTTCTCTCAGCAAAGCACTGAACACTACTTACGACTAACAGCCGTCACACTGTTCCACTTAACCGCTGTTCTTGTTTAGTAAGCACTTCTCCGCTACTGTGCCCCTGTCTTTCCATGAGTCTCTGGAAAATGTAAGCCGGGGGGGGAGCAGTACTGTAACCTGTGGCATCTGTGTGTTGTCTGAAGGTTTATCAGTGGAAGAAGTGAGAGGAAAGGTTGATGGGAAGGCAGGGAGAGGGTTTATAGATATGATGTGGGATGACCAATACAAAGGAGGAGGATAAAACAATGGCCAGATAGTGGTTTTGAAGTACATCAATATGCGAGTATAAATCTGTGTGCCTGTAACAGTATCATTTCTTCCAACATGGCACTGAGCCACTATGCCCTATATGCCACTGCTTATGCAAAAACCATTGAAAATAAAGGGGCAGGACAGCTTTACACGCACCACATCATGTACTTTTGTTGATGTCTGTGAGAGGACATGTGGAGGAGGACAGTGAAGTGTGTTTTTGTAAATGTCTGACAGGACAAAACCCAGCAGAGTAAAGATAAATGTTGAAAAAGGGCATCCTCCAACGGATGGCAGAGTGATTTGTTGGCACCTGGAGATGGCATTTATTTAATTTGCAATTAATAGCAGGTTTAGTTTCTATTTCATCATAAAGTTGGCATGTATACTCTAAATAAAAAGATTACCGTAAGTGTGATAGAATACCTTTTGTTTTACAAATATTTGTGTTACCAATATTCAATTTACCAGACTGTTTAGACCTTCAGACAAAAATATTTTCAGCAGGTTCATTAATTAACAAACCATTTTTCAAACTGAAAGACCAGAAAAATCAACTGTCAAAATGTCTAAAAATATGGTGATACAAAATTTTGACTGAATTGCCCACCAGTAGAGGAGATGAGGATGACAGTTGAGAAAGCGAGCTGCCGTGAGGGGACTGGTCAGGGCGCTCTGTCCTCCAGAGATCTGTTTGGGTTTGTGTGTGTGTGTGTGTGTGTGTGTGTGTGTGTGTGTGTGTGTGTGACTGTTGCTTCATCGTTTTGGTCCAGTTAATTTATGGCCCATCAACTTGTGGTCTGCTTGACTGGCCGAAATGTCCTGGCCACTGTTGTCATAACACAGGAGGAGTGCGGTTTAGCCTCAGCTCCAGCTGCCAAATTAAAGAGCGGTATTATCCCTTTTTGATTGGCCTTTTAGCACCTTTCAGCTGCCTGTCAGACAGGTCAGGAGATGCTCTGACACTCAGTGGGCTGAAGAGTAGAATACACCTGGTTACATTTGCCTTTTTAAAGTTTTTTCAGTAAATCATCAAAGTGGTTTTAAGATTGATGTAGCTTTTCTTAAAGGTTGAGTAAAGTATAGTTCTCAGTACTTAAAATAAAAACCACCCACCAATTGCCATATATATTATATTTGGCATGTGCTCATGTCTCTGTCTTATTGAATCATTATTATTATACTCCATCTAAACAGTATCATAAAATCCCTCCTCGTTTCTCTGTCTTTAGCTCTCATTTTCTTTTTTTTAATTTCTTTTTAGAGCTTTTCTTTCTTTTGTGATAATTCTGTGGCTGCAGGGTGCCCTGGCTCTTTCACTTTATAACTTTTGGCTTCTTGTAATCTTGCTGATCTAGGAATTTGAGCTTATTCTGCAGTTGTACTTGGCATCAGCTAAATCCTTAAATTATAAATGCGCACACAGTGTACCTTGTTGTCATCTATTTCTTATCAGATTGAAACTATAAGCAAGTAATTTCTCAGTTGCTGTAGTGTTATTCAGTACATTTGGGAACAGGTTGTTAAGCTAATCATGGTTGGTCATGTTCACAACTCAGTAGCAGCTCTTTCTAACAATTATTTAAAGTAGACAAAAGAAGAAATCAGGTAAAATCTTTCTTCTTTACTTTTCTCTCCTTGTAGGGTCTCTGTCTTTTGAGATGGTGCTACAAAATTAGAATATGACGATATTTGTGATTCCTCCGTGGTCGGCTGTACTCACTCCAGTGAATCATGCGTTCCAAGGAGTAAACCTAGCGAGCCCAGCTGGCTCTCAGTCAGTTGCTCTCTCCTGGCCCTCAGCCTGGTTACTGCCACAGGTCTGGATGATGGAAGACGGGGCCCTACTGTGTAGGTGTCATGTCTGCTGATGGAAATCAACCAAACTTTTGTAAACCCCTCAACCATCACTCACCCCTCCTCCTCTGATGCTCACCACAAGCATCTGGTGAGAGTAAGAGCAGATTTGTCCACCAGATCAAACTTGTTAAAGTCCTTGTGAAATGATCTCACGTTACTTTTACTTCACCAGTGAGTATAAATAAAAATTTCAACCTTCACAGATTTTTGAACAATCCCACCTCCTCGCCCATCCCACCAAATAAATGTTTCTCTCCCTAACTGATGTCCTGTCGGTTCACACTTGCCCCGCCCCAACATCCTGTTATAACAGGAAATACATCAAATACAGCATGTATAGATGCCATTTCATGAGGTCTTTAAATTATCATAATAAATATACAATGAAACTCGAAAGGAATTTGTCACAGAGGATGGATATTAAATTTAAACTTGCTTGTTTGTGAAATACTTTGGAGCATTTATTTTTGTTTTGGTCTTCTTTTTTTTATTGTCATCCTCTGCTGTTCTTTTACTCTTTATGCTTTTTATCAGATGTGAAATTCCCAGAATGTCCACTGCTACTCTGCTCCTCTCATGGGAGTGACAGATAGAGGATATGTGTCACTTTATTTCACATGTCTATCCAATCACTTTCCACCTCTCCTGTTTTTCAGACTTTCATGTGTTAGGATTCTGTATTAGAGTATAAAATATTGGTGCAGTGGCGAATTTCTCCTGATAATGTACTGATAAGCATGTCACTAACAGATTTAAGCATAATGCTGCATGGCTATTTTTTATTTTAATACATTTTTTTTATGATTTCCATATTTATTGTGCACTAGACCTTTAAACAGAATCTCAGTTTTCTGGTCTGAAATTTGAACTGTAAAGCATTTTAAATAGTTGATTATATTTGGGAAGCAACAATATCAGAGAGAAGTTATTTACAGCAGATTTATCAGATGTTGAACTGTGCATCAGCTGAGTCCTGCTCAACACACTGCTAATTTTTGCCCCGTGTGTATGTTCCTGATGTTGACAATGAGGTCATAGGAATGAATATTGAAACTGACTCGGTTGCTTGACATCGTAGTAAAACGCCACATGCCTCTGCTATGCCTCACCAAGAGACACAGACCTGTGTGTGTGTGTGTCCACGTTCAGGCAAGCCAATACACACTTCATGGTGCCTCTCCTTGCACCACTCAGCAGGACTGAAGCCAGGCACCACGCCTGCACTCACATGGCTGTATAAGGGCACAGGGATTGCGCTTCACTGCTGCAGCACAGAGAGAGGGAATGAGGAAGGAGGGAGGCAGAGAGCGAATGCGAGCTCCCATCTGGTAGTTCTTAAAACCCCTGGAATGCTTTTGCTTTAGTTACACAAACTAAACAAGCATCCTCGCCAAGCCAAGAAGTTCTGTCTCCCCCTAAGGATTCAAACGCCTCTGTTTTCCTCCTCTCTATTACAATCTCTTAGTCAGTCCGTCTAATACACCTCTCCCTAGCTTCAAAAAATTAAGGGAAATTGTATTTTTGTATAGATATGAGATAAAATAAAAATTTTACAGCTCTTCTGCAGGCAGCGTAATGGAACCAGTTGAATAAAAGTTCTCGAATATCAGCTACTTCCCACAGTTTATATGGAATCCTAGAGAAGAGCAAATCCGACCGAGCATCCAGCTGTGTCTCGAGTATAGCTCCATCTATTCCAGCCTGACACAATCTGGCCGCCTCACCTACTACACCAGAACCATCCCAAGCCTGTCCTAAAACGTCATCGCTGCCGCTGAGTGATGGTTCCCCGGCCTCCTCCAGCCTGAGGGAGGAGAGGGAAAAGAGAGGAGAGGAGCCAGGGAGGGAGATTGCTCTGTTTTAGTCATTATATTGAATGTGGTGGGTGTGTCTTAACTGTCTGATTGGGATCTTGGATGTAGCCCCTTCATTTTCACATTCAGGATATGATTTTTAGTCTGTCTTCAGTGATGGATTGGTGGTGTTTTAACAAAGACAGTAAGGTCCTATTATTCACAGGCAGCTACCAAAAAACTAGTTCTCTGT
>OMKZ01030652.1:29814-43553 GCA_900302535.1 Neoniphon sammara
GCTTAAAGTGAGATCTGCTTGGGCCTTGAGAGAAGGGATTTGCAATTTTCCACCCCTCATGTGCACAGCTGTTTACAATTGTTACCCTCCTCCTCTGCTGTCTCTGTGACTCCTTTCTCTTTTCTGCCTCTCTCACACTATCTTCAGCATAAAGTTTCCTCAGCGTCCCTATATTCACCGCCATGGCAGAGTCTATATGATGAAGTTGTGTGTCATGTGGTTTTTTTGAAGCCTGCAGTTGAAAGAATCCAAATTATGTCTTTAGTGACACAGTGACTCGAGATCTGCCCATCTTGGGGTCTGGATTGGCTTAGCCGTGTTGCTAGGCAAGGTTGTGTTTATGTGACATCAAATGAACTCTCTTTCTCTCTCCCTCCGTCCCTCCAGATATTCGCCACCCAGAGGAGCTGTCTCTACTGCGTAAGCCCCGTGATCCCAAGAAGAAGAAGAAAAAGCTGGAGGAAGCAGAGGAGGAGGCTCTGGAGCTGGAGGGTCCTCTGCTAACCCCTGGATCAGGTGAGCTGGGGGATGGTAACTCCTACACAGAGATGTAGCACCAATATCTGGGGGTCACAAATCACCAGCAGAGGCAGTTCTCACGTCTTGGGCTCCCTCTGCAAATGTACACTTTGCTCTTTTTCAAACTAACACATTTATGGCCTATCATTGACAGACCAAAAGTCTGCAAGTACGGCTCAAGAGCCAAGTGCAGCCATTGCTCGTTAATAGGGTTTGTCTCAGGATTTCCATTTTAATTTAATTCCTTTATGCCAGGGATGAGTCAGATCACTTAACAGCCAATTTAGGAAGTGTTCTGTCATTAAAATTTAAAACTTGAAAAACACTTTCTATCCTGTCTTTAATGATATAATTGAGTAAAAGTGCTTTATCATCAGCCATAGAAGAGCAGTTGCACTTTACATTTAAAGTTTAAAGAGAAATGGTACACAATTCACTTAATTCAATTCATGCAGTCACATTTTTTCATTCACATCAAGTTTCAGGTAGTTTTCTTTCACGAAGTAGTGGTTTATGTTTTCTATATTTCATTGTGAAGTTTAATAATCTGCTTCCCTTCAGCAGCAGGTTGATTAGCAGGTTGCTCTGGCTTCCATGGAGCATCTTCCATATTCTTTTTTTTTTTTTTTTTTTTTTTTTTCTAATTGCTGTTGTGGTTCGAAAACCGCTAAGATAAGTGCCGATTGCTGCACCCTGTTCCTAGTGACCAAATATGAATGTGTGAGTTTGAGGCCAGCGTGGGATCTACAGACCCGGCTCCCAGCTCCTTGGCAGGGAGGACGAAGAATGGTTGAGATTCCACACATAGTTGGTCACGCTGCCATTTTAAACCCAAACCAGGCTACACGACTGCAGTTTTACTAGCCCTCCCTTCCGCTCCTATTCTCCCTCCCTCCACCAATGATGAGACAGCTACAGCCATGTGAGCAGAGAACAGGCCACACTACTGTCTCAGAGCTGGAATTAACCAAAACTCCTAACAGTATAGAAGAGGCTGAATGGGATTAATTGTCTGGTTTGAGGGTCTCTCCTGCTCTGACCTCATCTGATCTGTTTACAAGATCCTTACACTACATTCATTAATGCCATCATCATAATTCATCGCTTGGCCACTTTTGATAGACTTGATGTTAGCTTACACAGTGCATCATAATCTGAATTCGATGGGCTATGGTGATCATACAGTAAAATGTAATCTTTCGCCTATTTTCAGATGACACTGATCTCCGTGCTTGTAAGTGTTTCATTCCCGCACTCTTTTAAGTAATTATTATATGCACTTTTAAAGCTTAGATTGCCATGATAAGTTTCTCATCATCCATTTTTTTTATCATGAAGCTTAATGTTTATTTGCAGAGTTGTTATCACATAGGAAGGAACAAGAGTAGGTGCACAAATCTGATTGGCTGTTGGTGGTCAGTGACGGCCAAAAGTTCAGCTTTCCTCAACTGACAAGTTAGTTGATCGCCGAGTTTGTCAGGTTGGTCATCTCAAAAGTGGTAGAATGGACTGTCAGTGACCTGGTCTAGTTGACAGTACCCTGAACGCACTTCAACCCACCCATCATACATCACACGTACCCTGACTCGTGAGAGATGTGGTGCACTTCCAAGCAAACACCGCATTATCTGCCTGTATGTGAGTATATAACGAGGGGGAGAGCACACGAAGCAGCCGTGGCATTTCAATTATGGCCCGTGTTTATTTGCAGAACCAGCACATGATAATCACACCCAGTGTTGCATCATTACATTTCTTCAAGGGTTTGTTTGCTTCATTAGTGTTTCTCTGCGTGTGCTTCCCCCTGGTGTAAATGTGAACTTTTACCGTTCTCTACTCACGGCTTAAAAAATGCCCTGGTGTGGTCCCAGCGGGTGGTTGTGGTCACACTATGGTGGCAGAAAGTCAGAGTATCAGGGGGAATGTGCAGAATCTGTTTACTATACACCACTCTACTTATCTCTGTTTCTCTTGCACACACACATACACACACATGCACGCGCTCACATAGACATTTACACACTTCCTGCCGTACTGCCCCTATCAGATCACATGCTACAGTCAGAGTATGCATTTCATGGCCAAGTTGTAGGGAGTTATTCGGTCCCTTGTGGGGAAGGGCTGGCCTCTTAGCCCAGGTCTCCTGATGGGAATCACAAGGGCCAGGATCTGCAGGGAGGCCAGAGATGTAATCAGTGCACAGCAGATCAACCAGAAATAGCCCCCCTCCTCTGCAGCCAACTGCTACTACACCTCTCCACCTTGGAAATGAAGAGAAAGAGACAGGCACAACAGGCTTCTCAAGGTCTTGTGCTGCCAGCTCTATTGTAGGGCTAAATCTCTTCATTGATGTTCCAGCCTTTTTTTTTTTCTTTTTCTTTTTTTTTTTTTTTTAACCCAATTGGCTCCCCAGACCTTTTGCCTCAAGAGGCCTTTTTGCAAGGCCGTCAGTAAGAATTTGTTGTTAATTGACTAGTGAATATAAACATAACTTGGATACCTTATATTAGAGCTGGGTAATATATGGATATTATTGGTATCGTGATATGAGACTGGGATTTTGGATACCCTAATATTGTGATACGGCATAAATGTTGTATTTTCCTGGTTTTAAAGGCTGCATTACAGGAAAGAGATGCAATTTTCTGAACTTATTTGACCGCTCTAGCTGTTCTGTTGTTTGCCTCTACCTGCTTGGTCATCATATCCACATTACTAATTATTGTTTATAAAAATAGCCCGATATCCTCACAATTTTGATATTCAGTCAAAGATATAATACTTTTATTTTGTCCATATCGCATTGCCCTACTTTATGTAGTTGCTCACACACATACTGCATGTGCAATACTGACTGAAGTGAAGGAGTGAAATGGTCAAAACTAAGGTCATAAGGAGTGCACAAGGACTTTTTTCCACTTAAATACTTTTCTTGCAATATTTTTCCAAACCCAGACCTCAGCCTCCACCTTTAAATGCACCAGTTTGGAAACTCCACGCCCCCTGTCTGTCTATACCCTCATGTAATTAGAATTGGTCATTTTGGTAGAAAACCCATGTTACTAATCCTCAGCTGTTGTCGTGACTCAGCCTCAGAGCGAGGATCATGGATATAATGCCGGTTCATTGGGTCCCACTGGGCCAACTGTATCTACAGTGTCTGTTGTATCTAATTATCTTTCCTGTCAGCATGGGGAATGACATGCCATGGATGTCCAGTACTTTATGTCTGTGCAGCAGTATATATGCAGGGCGGGGTCACGTTGACCAGCGCCTTGCCTGGGTTTTTAATCAGTCATGCCCTGTTGGATGAATATGAATGGGTGGATGGAAACGATGGAACATCAATGGTAATGCCAGGGTGATCTCCCTCTGCAAAGAGGGTAAACTGAGTCATCCACTCCGAGGTTGGCAGTTGGCACTTCCCATGGAAACGCCATGGATCTCCTCATTCTTGTACTCCTCTATTTGTCTTTATTTCTCCTCTCTGTCTTCCCCTTGTCTTTTTATAGAGTTTTATCTTTAATCTGTCCACTTGATGTTTTTTGTTCCCATTCCGCTGTTTTTCTCCACTCCTTCCCTGTCTTTCTTTCTCTTATCCTTTCTCTTTCTATCCTAGCCTCTGAGATAATATACATCGGACCTGTCAAAGGTAAGCTTTCCTCTTCCACTGTCCCTTACTCTTCTGCACTGCTTCCTCACCCCTTTCCTTTGCCCCCTCTCCCTCTCCTCCACCCCCCACAGCTGGAGTGCTCAGGTCACTTGACAAGCCATAGCAGCCGTGTCACCTGACTGCTCTCTCAGGGGAAGTCAGCTGATTCGGGTTGTCACATGATAAAGGCTTTGCCTCCCTTTAGAATCCAGCTGAAAGCTCACTCTTTCTAAAAGCTATTCCAGGTCTGCTCACTGTGCCTGTTGACTGTTGTGCAGGACAGCTGATCACTTGTTAGTCCACAGCAGCCCTGAGACAAAGAGAAAACTGTAGTACATTAGGCAAACTTTGTGTCCAGTATACGCAAAATTTGTTGTACTATTGTAGTAGTTCAGAAATCTGAAAGGTCACAAGGTCTTTTGGACCATAATTGTGTCTTAGCCACACAGCTCAATGGGCAGCCCACACACAAGCTGTGTGTAAACGACAAATGCAGAAGAGACACTTTGATTTGTTGATGATCCTCTCAGAGTTTACATGCAGCTTTCACAGCCCAGGGTGGTCTAGCTCTCTTCATCTAAACCCTGCCCCAGTCCTCAGTGTAGGAGAATTAGGGAGTCAAGGCGTGTTAACATTCTTGGTGCCTTTTACCCCGTGTTGGAGAGTCCGTAAACAGGATAGAGGGTGTCTGTATTTTTACTGGGCTGTTAGCTTTCACTATATACATGCTTTCTGTCTCTTGGGATATTTGGGATTCTTCAAGAGACCCTATGAGAGATGGGAGTACTCTCCCTGACCTAATGAACTCAGCACTGGGGAAAAACCTTGAAAGAACCAGTAAATAATGCCCTCCCCCAATCAGGATGCGAGGCCATAGCCTGCACACTGTTCTCATGACCCCAGTACACAACCACAAACATACACAAACACACACACTCACAAACACAAACCAAGCCCACTTCCTCATTTAGAAGAGATTTTGCAGTTTAGCCAGTGTTGCTTCTTGACCTACAGTAGACCCTGCAGAGGGAGAGAGGGACTGGGGTGTATGGGGCCAAACAGGAAATATAAACTGATTCACTTTGGTGGCTTGCTTATTTTTGCATGAAGAGCCAAAATCAAGATTCAATTTATACATGGAAAAACAACACCAAAACTAATGTGCACATCAGTATCCAACAAATTTTGAGTTATTTCATTGAAGATTTAAATTAAAATTTATGTGGTGTAATATTTTTTCAACCTTACATGTTTGTGTCAGTGTTACAATCCATGTATCCTCCTCCCATATCCTTGTGCTTCCCCTCTCCTCTCTACGGCTAGTTGTGCAGTAGTTTGCTGTGTGCAATGCATTCCTGCAGGTTTTTTGACTGTGAGTAAGTGGGTGACCCTGATCTTGTTGTGCATCATCTGCATGCTGATTCGCATCAGTCCCGCCAACAGCAGGAGGACCTTGTTGAAGCCACTCATCCGCAAAGTGCTGGCTGGTAGTCACACTGTGTTGTTGACCGCTAGCTGGCCTGGCTAGGCTGCAAGTGTGTGTGCGCTCTTGTGAAAAGTATTCACCCTTTTTCCTCCTGGATGCTTGTTTTGATTATGTAATTGTGAATGTGCACTCTTTTGCAGTGAAATAGGATATTTCATGAGATTATTTGAGAGTCAGTGAGAGATGAAGAGATAACAAAGAATGTGGATATTGTTTGTTTAATTTGTTGTGTGTATCCTCTTTTCTTTGCACGTCAGTCCACCACAAGGGGCTAACTGATCACTGTGTGTTTCCAGGGAGCATCTACTCAAGTCCAGGCCTGTACAGTAAGACCATGACCCCCACCTATGACTCCAGGGACGGTAGCCCCCTGTCGCCCACCACCGCCTGGTTTGGGGACAGCCCGCTCTCTGAGGGCAACCCCAGCATCCTTGCTGTCAGCCAGCCGATCTCCTCACCAGATATCCTGGTGAAACTCTACAAGCCCCAGTCCTTGCTGGACAAAGCCAAAATCAACCAGGGGTGAGCTGAACTTTGCTTAGTGGTTTGGTGGTTTAACAGAACTGGATCCAAAATGCTCTGGTGCAGCCCAGCACAGCAAGAATCTGCATTTTAGAAGCTGTTTCATACAGACAGTGTACTCTAAGTAATATTTGCTCTCTGTACAGGTGGTTGGATTCATCCAGGTCTCTGATGGAGCAGGACGTGAAGGAGAACGAGGTGCTCCTGCTGAGGTTTAAATACCACAGTTTCTTTGACCTCAACCCTAAGGTACGGCACATAGATACTTCACCATGAGCTTCAAAGCAGGCAGCTTAACAACCCTGATTTCTCTGTTGTTTCTTTGCTTTATATTATGAAGCAGAGCATGAATTAAAAAAAGCAGAGAACAGTTTTACAAAACTTTAACAGTACAGATGGAATCACTTGAGGACACATTGGGCCAGTTGAGCCTGTGTGTGTGTGTGTGTGTGTGTGTGTGTGTGTGTGTGTGTGTGAGAGAGAGAGTGTGTGTGAGAGTGTGAGTCAGAGGGAGAGCCATGTATGTGTGAGAGTGAGTCTGTGTTTATTCAATGTTTGTTTATATGTGTGTTAACTGTTACTTTCACCCCCTGCAGTATGATGCCATCCGGGTGAACCAGCTCTATGAACAGGCCAAGTGGGCCATTCTGCTGGAGGAAATCGAGTGTACCGAAGAGGAAATGATGATGTTTGCTGCCCTGCAGGTGAGATGAGTGCATGTGTGTGTGTACTTGTGTTTGTGTCAGATCTTAGCTCCCCTGGCTGTGGATTGCCTTGTCAGCATCTGAAGTTTGAAGACCTGCAGTTCTCTTCTCATTAGGCACGTTGCCTTCTCAACCACAAGCTAATGAATTGGATGGGCTTCCAGCCCAGAGCTGAGGCATATGGCTGCCTATTCTGCTGTGGCATGCATACTAAAACTTGGCTATTGTACATCATTGCAGAAGGAGCTAATAGGGGTACTGTATTATCACCCACGCTCCCACTGGGCTCCTCAATATGCTACAGTATCACTAGGCTTTTAAACAAAATGTCCCTTATGAATGATTAATTACAGTCAACTTGCAAAACATTAATTCACTTGTCCCACTCATTTAAACTGAGTTCAGTGTCATTTTGGTAATCTGGAAACTCAGCCTTGTTAAATAAGCAATGAATGTGCATTGAATGAACAAATAAAAAGTGAGGTGATGCAGAAATCTCTACATTTTGTATTTGTTCTTGTAGATTTAACATGTTGATATTCCCAATATTAATTTCTCTCAATAAGGTCTGGTCTTGAGGGATTTGAAGACTGTTTCTATGACAGTGCCAAGCGTATAAACTTACAGCGTATTTGCAGTAGACCACGCTGATCATATGGCACGTTGTTGTAGCCACTTATACAGCAAGTCTGCTAACATTACAAGACTCCAGACGCCTTATTGAGACTTAAACCTACTGCTGGCGTCAGACACATGATTTCTTTTCTGTGAGCAGTGTATTGCAGGAAAATGCAGGAAATGGAGAGAGCAGATTTATAGTGGAATGGGGGAAGTGAGATAGATGTGAGCCCCTTTTGCCCCCTCAGGTTGCCCCCTTACTCTGAGGGGCGGTGGCCCTAGCTATTTCCGACCCTCATAAAGCGTGGGTGCCAAGACCTGAGGACGCCACCCTGTCCTCACCCATGGGGTAATTATAGAGCATCTTGGGCCACAGGACCGAACGCCTCAACTCAGACCACCCACCCCATCTAGACAGTCTGACAGACCTGCTCACATTCCTCTAAAAGCCCACTTACACTGCGAGGTGTGAAGTGTGTTTCATCACACTGGTTATAATTACACTTAACTGGTCTCTTGTTTCTCTCCTCTGAGAAAGGATGCTAATCCGAGTGCTGTGTTTAGACTGGTGACTAGTCTGTCGCTACCTGTCTGTTAGCACTGTGCTAGTTCTCTTGCTATTTTTCTGCTGTGTAGTATGAGCCTAAGGTGCATGGCTAAGATTTCACTTACAAGGATCGTAGAGCTTCACAGAGGGAGCCGGCTATCGAGAGTGGATACTAGGGTCTAAATAAAGACCGGTGCTTGTCTACATCCCATAGCTGCCTGCCGAGTGCTAGCATGCTATCACCTGGATGTACCACTTTGGCATCGCTTAGGAATTAGTGATTAGGTCACCGAATCAAGAACAGAAATCAGCCTCACAGTGCCGATGCGAAAAGAGACTTGGGTCACAGCTGGTCAGTGCACTTTGTACCTCAGCACATAAACACATGCACAGTCACTCACAAATGCACACACACATGGGCACAGCACACACGTGGGCACAGATCCCTAATTCCTAAGATAATTCCTAATTACTAATATACATTGAAATCATTTCACCATGTTTTGTATTGAAAATCACAGCTGAAATTATCAACACCATGAACTCTTGGCATTAAAATAATAACACAAAAATGCTGTATGTTAACATATGAAATGCACAACACAAGCATGTCAAATGCATTATGGATGATTAGCACCATGGCCATGGGAGGTCTGCACCTTATGCATATGGCAAATAAAAATAAAACAGATCCACAAAGGCATTTTTCAATTTCTCTAGTGTAAGTTTAAAAGAACACAGCCATATATAAACAAATCAAACCTGCTAATCAATAGCCATATTGTGATAATTAAAATCTGAAATGGTTTAACTAATCATCGGACGTCTTATTATGGTTTATAGTAAAACTGGCAACCGTCAGTCCCCCATTGGAGCAACTTAAACAATCTATCATTAGATCATGGTAGGCGTCACAGGCGGAGAAATGATTTCATCAGAGCCCTTTGTCCCACATTCTGTAACCTTAGCTGGCTATAGTGTCACATCTCTCTCTCTCTCTCTCTCTCTCTCTTTCTTTCTCTCTCTCTCTCTCTCTCAACAGCTGTTCTCTCATGTATGGGGGTGGCTGGTGAAGGGTTGACATTATAAATACCATTTGTCAACAAGTTGTATTTAGTGTTTGTGACTCACACTAGGGGGAAACCACGGTCAGTTTTTTGGCAATGCTCTGATCCCAACTAGTTAACTTGGTTAACATGGTATTTCCATTGTTTGAAGAACATATTATATCCTCTTATCCCCTGTTTCCTCAGTCTCACATATGTTCCTAGTAAAGACAAATTTATGGCTGGGTACAGTTCAGAGATGTTCTGAGAACGGAGCGTCCAGACACTCCCACTCATTTCCCTTACTAAATCATCAGCTCCAGTCACGTCAGCCAGACCTCATCCTGAAGCTAGTGTCTCTTATTCACTGACACACTGACAGAGCCATTGTTCTCTCACAGGTAAACTCAATAGTACCTTTTTATCTGGATTTACATAGTGCACGCTGGCAACACTTGTTGACATAAATGCCAAAGAAGTCTTAAAGTATTTATTTGGCAATTATCGCAGACCAATTTAGTTTTATAAGAAAAAGTTGGGCGTTATGCACCAGTAGCACACATAGTGGGAGGCTTTATAGAAATCAGCATAACTGTTGACCAAGGTGTTGGAACAGCTAACAGTTGCTAGCAGACTCTCCCCCAGAGCTGAATTTTGTCCCAGTAAGGCTCATATACACCTGCTGGTTTGAAAGATAGTGTTGTAACTGGAAGATTGCACATTTTATCGTCACAATAATTCTGCTGCTAAAACTTTTATCAAATCAGAGGCGTACCTCCATGCTGTCTCTGTTCTCTGACCCCGCTGCTGAAACGCATAAATGTGTGACTCAGAGTGCAATACAAAGAAACATATTAAGTGACTGTGTTTAATAAGGTTTTTATGCAGGTCTAGGAAGTCTGGAAATGCAGAAAATTAATTCAATTATTTCTAGACCTTTCTGTAATTGGACAAAAATGTGGATTTTTCTATGGTATAGTCAACTGTTTTGTCAATTACTGTCAGCATATATCTTATTGAAGACCAGTAAGATCTGTAAATTCAGTCAGGACATTATGATCTGGGGTGTCCTGCTGGATCAGTGGTCTAAGGCGTGTACCATGTAAATGTGTGGTTTCAAATCTGGCACGGGAGCTTTTGCCACATTCTCTTGTCTTTCTTGAGCTCTCCTTTCTCTCTCCAATCTGTCAAACAAAGAAAATAAAAAAGCCAAAAAAGAAAAGGAAAAAAAAAAGCTTTGGAAACATTACCAAATCCCCAAATGGAAAGTATCTAGGAATGCTGACGTAATATGACAAATAGTGCTCAGAAAATCCTCATCAATAATTGACCTAACATGTGTTTTTTTTCCCCACAGTACCACATCAACAAGCTGTCAATCATGTCTTCAGACAACCACATGAATAACAGTGAGAAGGAGGTGGATGAGGTGGATGCAGCCCTGTCAGACCTGGAGATTACCTTGGAGGGAGGAAAGACATCCAACACGTTGGTATGAAAGCAGTAACATATCCTCACATTCAGCACAGGGACTGGATTACATGTACTGGGCTTAGGGGAGTGTTTTCAGCCAGTCTCACCTCAGTGTCTGATTTTATTTGTTTGTATTCCCAACTGTGCAGACTTTGAAGTAGATTTGGCACTGAGCTCTATGTTGAGCTAAAGACATTTTCATTAAGTCTGCTTTAATCAATAGCATACATACTGTACAGTGAATGAGAGGAGGGGAAATGACAATGAATTTTAGTGCGCAAGTGCAAAATTTCACACTGTTATTTATGAGGCCTGTGATTAACAAAGGGCTGGTGATATGAGATAGTTGAAGCTAAAATAAACCCAACAAAGGCTGCATTTTAATATGGGCAGCTTGTACTATAGGCTTCCATTGTTCAGGCTGCACCACCTTGAAAAGCTGTTAAGTTTATGCAGCTTATCAGAGGAAGTTGAGCTTTGACGTATTACATAAGCAGTGTTGTCTTTAGTAGGCAGCGCTGAACGATGCTAGAGGAAACATAGAGAGTTAAGCCTGAGGTCATTGTTTTGGTTATGTTTAACCACGTCTTATTCTTTTATATCAAAAATGTTGGGGCTTTAACAAAGTATGTTTTGGTTCTCCCTTTCCTCCTAGGGTGACATCACATCTATTCCTGAGCTAGCAGACTATGTCAAAGTCTTCAAGTAAGTCCATACCCAAAGTGACCCCATAGTCTATAACCCTGTACTCATTCACTTTGCCTTTCCTGGTGTTACTGGAAGACTCACGGCTCTATGTGAGTGCGTGCAAAGATTGTATTTGTTTAAAGGATGTTGCATCTAATATCAGGCAAACCAGGAAATGAAGTTTTCTGGCTAGATAGGAGACCCACGCCTGTTTTGTATCAATGTAATGGCTTGGATTGTTTGCCAAAAGGATATTTGCAAGCTGAGTTTTCAGTTCTGCTGTGGAAACTGATTACGACGGGACAGAGCGTTTTGAAGTATAGTTCTTTTTTGGATGCGAGCCCTTGCTAACAGGCAGGTGGCCCTTGTGGTTTGGTTGTCTCATAAAACATATAAACCAAGGTGGGTATTATATCAAAAGGCATTTCCTCTATAATGGTCTCACTTAATGTTCACGCCCAGCGCTGGCTTCTCTCCCATTCGTGGTGCTGACTTTGCACTAAAGTCCGCAAAGCCTGAGAAGGAGCTCTTTTTCTTACGGTCTTTTCTCTCTCTCTTCTTTGTGCTTGCTTGCCATCTCCTCCCCCCAGCCTTACTCTTGACCGCTAATAAAGAAAATGGGTGTTTTTTCCATCTGAGGTCTCACATGTCTCTCTCTGTCTGTTGTATATTTTCCAGACCCAAGAAACTGACGCTGAAAGGCTATAAGCAGTACTGGTGCACATTCAAGGATATCACAATTTCCTGTTACAAGAGCAAAGAGGAAGCACATGGGACACCTGCTCACCAAATGAATCTTAGAGGTGCAGACACAGATACATGTGCACAACATACACACACATACACATTTAAATACATTCACATACAGACACATGCAAACACAAAAGAAACCCATACATGCTCATAAAAGAATGCAGAGCTTCTTCTGACACCAGTGTGTGATCCATGATGATGTGTGTGAGGAGTGGGTGTGACCTTTGACCTCCTCCTTCTTTTCCAAACTGTTGCTTCCGTGTGTAGGCTGTGAGGTAACTCCAGATGTCAACATCTCCGGTCAGAAATTCAACATTAAGTTGCTAATCCCTGTGGCCGACGGCATGAATGAGATCTGGCTTCGGTGTGATACGGTGAGTCTGATTTGGATTTAATGAAGTCGATGCAACATCATAATCCTATAATTCTGTGCGATTTATGGCATTTTTACAGCTGTCAAATTAGCGATACACAAGTATTCTGTCTTCACCCCAACCTGCTTAACTCTCACTCCAGGAGAAACAGTATGCCCACTGGATGGCTGCGTGTCGCTTGGCCTCCAAAGGGAAGACCATGGCCGACAGCTCCTACAACCTGGAGGTCCAGAACATCCTGTCCTTCCTCAAGATGCAGCACATGAACCCTGACCCCCAGTTCATTGAGCCAATCACCACCGATATCAACCCGGAGTGTCTGGTGTCCCCACGCTACCTGAAGAAGTACAAGAACAAGCAGGTAAGCCATGTAGGAGAGAGACTGACATGTTCCTGTATGCAGCTCTAACATATTTTGAGCGGTTACAGCCTCTTAATAAATGCAGCTGCCACTTTTGCACTGCAGCCACTGTCCCCATAAACCAGGAATCCTCACCCATTTCCAGTAAAATTAGTCCTTCTTTTTAGCCCCACGGGTTGAGTTCCTGGGCTCCAAAATGGTTCCTGCAAATGAAGCAGTATGCTCCGGGTTCCTGGGGGCCGTTATGGTTGAGTTTTAGTGCTGAACATCCCTGACTGGTTGAATGTGTGACACAGGCAGCGCCAAAGTATCACCCTCACTGTTTTATAAACAGGAGCAAGCAACACAAATTATTAAAAGATCTTTTTAGCAAGAGATCATTTGGCTAGTATTTAAGAGAAAAACATACCACTCGTCTTCATTTGTGACTCCCTGCCATGTCACAGTTGATATTGTGTAAAAGCAGTTTTCTCCTTGTTTTTCTAGCACCCTCAATCTCATTTTTGAACTCTCTGCAACTCTTTGCAAAGCCAAATCCAACATCACAGTTGCACAATAGTAAATAATCATGAATATAACAACGGTTTCCACATCTACCATGTTTATTGTTCGGCTGTTGTCGCTCACATGCAGAACGACCAGACACCTCCGCCTTATTTGCATTGAGTTTGCCGTTCTTGGGGTGCGGTGGAAATGCAAACACACAAGAGCTTAGGGTTGTCGCATTGCCCCCAGAAGCCTCCTCCAAGAACAAGACCTTGGGACTTTGTGGTGGAAAAGGGGCAAATGATACACTGGCATGTTGTACAGGTACCAGACTACCATTGCATGATTTTGTAGATGTTTCCTTTGTGATGCATAGGCTGGAGCTTCAGCAGAATGGAAGGTAACATGTTAAATGTGCGAGTTGCAGAGACAAAGAGAGAAGAGTAACTATCCAGTCTCGTGTATTTTGGGGGAGGCTGTTTACATGTTTGATGAGTGGGCTGTGAGGGAT
>OMKZ01030658.1:8686-31984 GCA_900302535.1 Neoniphon sammara
TTTTTTTTTTTTTTTTTTTTGTTAAATCCAAGATGTGTATTTCAAATACACATGATACATTGTATACTTGGGCTGGGCAAAAAAATTGATTCATTATTGCATTGCAATATATTTTTTCCCGATTCAATATTGATTCAAGAAATCCTGAAATCGATTATTTCCGTTGTAATGAAGCCCAAATCCAGTGGGGGCGCTATGGGCAACACCATAGTGTGATTTGCGCCGTACGGAAGCCCCACTACTCAACAAAATGGCGGCCGAAGCGAGTAACAGCAGTGTAGTGAAGTCAGCACCTTCAACTTTTAAAGCAGACGTTTGGAGACATTTCGGATTTCCTTGTAAACCCGGAACACAGGAGATAGACAAAAGTATTGTCGTCTGTAAGCTGCGTGAGGCAGCAATAAAACACTGCAATAACACAACAAACTTGCGCAACCACTTAAGCTGACACCATGCAGATGTGGTTCAGCCGGTGGCTAAATGTGTGGGTCAGTTTATTCTAAACCATTACAAATATTGCACACATTAATATTTAACAATTATCTGGGCCAGGGTACTCTAATGAATTATTTATGCATTTCTGTCATCTACACTTATTACTGAATCGATATCGAAGCATATTAGATAAATATTGAATCGAACTGAAATTGAATCGAATCAAGACCTAAAGAATCAAAATCGAACCAAATCATGAGGTTCTCGACAATACCCAGCCCTGTTGTATACACATGATACATTGTGAAAATAACATGGCTTTGAAGTTGGTGTAGGGTAATTTTTTCCACTTTGACGGAGCTAGGCATATGTGTTGACCTACATATGACCAATAAAACTGAAAATGAACTGAAATTGAAGTTGCAACATCACCTGAACTCATTTCCGTCCCAGTCTCAGTCCTCCCCATCTGCCCCCCATCCCCTTGAGCTACAGTGTCCTGTGACTAGGACTCAATTTCACAATAGATGGTAAGGTTAGTACTTGTCATTAACCAACAACTCTGTTGACCTCCAACAGATAATATTATGGTACATCATGGCTATGGGGCAGTAAAAATGGGGCAGCACAAACCTTACAGCAATATGAAAGGGATATGTCAGCAGTCTCATGCATCAGCAGCCCCTACTCTACAATAATTTTCACTATTATTTTAGGCAAACCTCTCAAAATAAATGCAAGTGGATGTGGCCCTCGACAACTAGGAGAAACGGTGATGTTGAAATCAGACAGTAGGGAGAACAGAGTGGTGTTATGCCAGTGAAATATCACTTTGAATCCTGTTAAATCCAACACATAAAACCTTTCAATTCATCTAATACAACAGTTCAAATGCCCGCTCAGATTGTTGACTGGTGATATCAGCAGACGTTTCACCTTCAAAGTGGTGTTGCTAAGCTGGACAGGCCAAACAGTGGTCAGGCTGATCCCAGCACAGGGAGTGGCTGTTTGAAAGATGAGCTGCATGACTGATTGACAGAAACGCCAGGAGGATGCAAAAGGCGACACCACTGTTACATCTCTAAGTAGGCCAGAGAACTGTGCACATCATGCATCCATTTTGACCTTTTCAACCACAAGTGAACAGACTTGAAGGATTAGTTATGACTGAGCAGCTCCAGAATCCTGATTTCTAAAGACTGTTGGTATGCGATAAGGAGCAGGAATATGAGTATGTTTTATGTAAGATATGATGATACTTCATTCATTCCTATGGGGAAATTGCATAATATTCACGTCATATTGAACATTCACATTATATTCAGATACCATATTTGTTGATATTTAATTGTTAATCATCAGAAATACTCCAATGTTTTGGGAAAAATATTCTTTTTCTGGCTTCCCCAGACTGAGACAAGACGTTTGATACCATTTTTTTTTTTTTAAATAAGAGTTATTTTAGGAGAAATTAGATGGTAGGAACTATAACTGCTGAACACAGGTATCCTTCCGTCTAGCGCTGAGGTTATAGTTCCAACCAGCTGACTTCTCCTAAAAGGACTCTTTTTAAATTCAAGATGTGTATTTCAAATACACATGATACAATGTGTAAATAAGACAGCTTCAAAGTTGCTGTAAAGTTTATTTTTTCACTTTGACGGAGATAGGCTAATGACTCCTGTAGACTTCAAGTCTTTATTATTATAACTATTAATCTTCATTATTAATTAATGCTAAGCTAACACGAAATGCTCCCAATAGGAACTGAACCAGTGGACTTACAGAGGTGAAAATGGTATCGAACATCTTGTCTCAGACTAAGTCGAAAAAAGGGAATTTTGGACAAAATGTTGGAGTATCCCTTTAACAGTATGGTGAATGATTGTTCTACAGCTGAAAACTGACACTATTCTTGGAAAAATGGCAAATGTATTTTGGCCCAGTGTTTAGAACTTGCATCAAAAGAGCAGTTTTTGCACTGGAACCTGTAAACAAAGCTTGGTTTGAGTCCACAACCAAACTGATCTCTGCCCACCAAAGCACTGTCATCAAACATCTACATCAGTCTTTCTTTCATCAGTCTACAAACTTTCAAACAATCAAGCTAAAAATGCCTTTTTTGATTACTTTTAAACTATTCAGGATCTCAGGACTGTCATTAGATTTTCTTTGTCTTAGGCTGAATGAAATGCCCCCATTAGGCACAAATGGCCTCTCTTTTGAAGTGTTTAATGGGCAAAAATAGGGTTGTTTTACCCCAACACCTGTTTGCTCCTCAAGCCTAATATTAGTCCTGAGTCCTCTGATGAGACAAAGCAAGAAGAGAAAAGCGTGGAGCAACACGTTTTGTGTCCCTAGGCCGTGAAAGCTTTAACACATCCTAAACTCTGTGCAACCTCCTCCACCTTGTATTTTTCCACTATCTCACAAACTTGACTTTCTCATCCAGAAGGCAGTTCCTATAAAATGTACAAGTAGTTTAGGAGGGCAATTTCCATAAAACAGTATTTGCAAACTCACTGACTAAATGGAAGGGAACTTTTACAGCTAAATTCAGGTTTTAGATGTGTCAAGTGTGAATATCCTAACTGAAGGAACAGATGTTTTCCCACACCATTTCAGCAACTTTACACCTTGTTTCTGGTGCTTGTATCACATACATCAATTCATCAGCATTGCTAAAGGACAATACAAAACTGGTATAGCTGGATCTAGTTATATAATGTGCATGTACAGAATTTCACCTCCTCTCCAGGTCTGAAGTTGTTGTGACACAAAGGACAGTGGTTGGAGCCTTTACCTGAGACGGGGGCTGAAAGAGACAGAAACAGGACACCTTTAAGCCGCCATGGCCCTTTAAACGCCCCCCAGAAAACAACAAAATGACACCACTGAAAAAGAGTTGTTTTAAACATAACAATGTGCCATTGAGGAGTCATGAAATTAAGATGAGCACAAACTATCCAATATGTTTGATTCACTGATGTGTCTATTTACTAATCTATCTACTGTCTGTTTCAAAAAGTAGCAAAGAGAGAATAGTACTTTATGGCAATACAAAAGGCTCATGCATTATTCACGCAAGCATATGGCTGGTGATTGAAAGTCAAGCATTCCGTTCTCTAGTTATTTATTCTAAGAATTAGCACTGAAAGCAGTCAGGCCTCTCAACATCCGTGTAGTTAGCACTTAACTGATTAGTCTAAATCTTCAAGAGCTGAAAGTGAACAGTATTTTACAGTATTTATGCTGAATTTAGATTCCATGAGAAAGACTGTCGATTTGAGCTTCCTATTACAAAATACTGTTAAAGGAATTTTGCCCAATTATTCCATGTTTTATTCCATGTATTCCATGTTCCACCGTACCCAGACAGAGACAAGATGTCCGATACCATTTACACCTCTGTACGTCCACTGGTTTGGTTCCTATGGATAGCATTTCATGTTAGCTTAGCATAAAGACTTGAAGTCTACAGGAGTCATTAGCCTAACTCCTTATAGCAACTCCAAAGCTGTCATATTTACACAATATCTTATGTTTATTTGAAATACACGACCTGTATTGTTTTTTAAAAGGAAGAGTCATTTTTGTAGAAGTTAGATGGTAGGAACTATAACCGCTGAACATCCCCAACATTCCTATCTAACTTCTCCTAAAACAACTCTTGTTTTTAAAACAACTTCCACAACTTCCACTTCTACTTTGGCATGTATTTCAAATACACATGATACATAGCGTAAATAAGCCAGCTTAGGAGTTGCTGTAAGGTTTATTTTTTTCACTTTGATGGAGCTAAGCTAATGACTCCTGTAGACTTGAAGTCTTTATGCTAAGCTAACATGCTAAGCTAAGGTGAAAATGGTATCGAACATCTGGTCTCAGTCTGGGCAAGTTGGAAAAAGGGTATTTTGGGATACTCCAAAATGTTGGAGTATTCCTTTAACCTCAGCTTCCAGATGTCAAATACTAATTTTGACATTACCAAAAAGGATAGTTGATTTGTAAATCATGGCACCTTGATGGCTTCAAAGGAGCTTGAATAAGAAGACACTTCCATGTCGTCTTGTACCATGAAGTTGATCATGGTACAATCGTTACATGACTAGGATGGGGTTGGCAATAGTTAGGAGACAGCTGGAGACTCACGGTTGCAGGCAGGTCCCTGGGTGTGACGGGCCAGATCATCAGTGGCCACGGCCTCCGAACAGCGTGGGCATTGGCTGAACCTCGACCTGCTCTCACATTCACCCAGTAGGTGCTCTGTGAGGCTGGCAATCTCAACTACCTGTGAACACAACACAGAGCTCCACAGATATACTAGTTCAAATCTGTTCCAATAGTGGTAGTCTGTGTACTGGGTTGTGTGTCAAAATAAAGCAGGGTGGAGCTTAACAAAAAGACCATTTGTGACTAGTTGACTTTCCCTGGATAAATACAAAGGTTAAGAAGTATGAACACTGAGTAGTTTCCTCATATTTTCAGCATTTGGCAAATAATAGTGAAATTAGTATTTGTTAACATGAAATATTTTCTCTGCACAAAAAAACAACCAACCAAAGATTACATGTACTCTGACAGGAGCTGGAATCTGGCGTGAATTTTGGCAACTAACATTGCAGAGTACAGTCATGATTCTATCCCCATAATGTGGCTTTGTCTTCAAAAATCTCCCCCTCCACCAACAGTTACATTACATCGCTATTGGAAACAACAAAGTACCTGTCTACATTCATCACACCGTTGCAGCATAGGACACTGCTTCCAGTAGTGAAGATCCAATCCATCCTCTGTGAATGACTCATCTTTTCTACCGCAGAATATGCACAGACTGAAATACAGAGAAATACAGAGACAAAAGACAAACTGAGTGTAAAGCAATGTGATTATACTTCCTCTTAATCTACCATCAATACCTGTGTCCACACCTGCTACCCTGTGTCCACACCTTATCTTATCAGTTCAGTACTATGAGATGTCAGTTCAGCCCAGTAACCCAACAAGCATTTGCTGTCTGCCAAATGCTTGTTGGGTTACTGAAACTGAACTGAAACTGAAAATGGTATTAAATTAAGGACTAATATAAAATGCGAAACTTTATTGATCTTTGTGTACACATATTACCCCAAACACAGAATTCAATGCTCTGCGACAATTCCCAGAATAGCTTTTACCCTGAAACAAAACTGACTAAAGCTTATTCATACACAAAGAATTCTTTTTTGTGTGTCTTCACATTATTCCAATGATATTCTTAAGCTCCCAGTTGGGTTGTGAGTTACTTACTTGTCCAAATAGCTGACAGCTGATGGCGGGCTGTATTCTGTAGCTGACTGCTTGTTTTGGGGTTCTTTCACAACACCTGGAAATCAAAAAGCGAGTATTGTCACTTGTAACTACTGTACTATGGGGTCAATGAAATCTCAATAATCACAAATAAAGAAAACAACTCACAAATGTATGTCATGATTTACAAACACAGAAGTGTGATCACAAATATTTTTCTCATGCACACACAAACAAAAAATATCCACAAATGTATATCATGATTTACAAACAGATATGCACTCACAAATATATATATTTTTTATGTACACAAATATTTTTCTTATGCACACAAATACTTTTCATGAGACAAATGCCCAAAAAAATCCTGAAATATGTCATTTTAAAAGACAGTTACATTTTATTGGAATTAATGTTAATATTATACATCAGAAACATATGTGAGAACAACGACATTTATTTACAGATTCATTTGGATTTGTGTGGACTCCATTGCATTTGTGTGTGGATTTTTGCGTTCAGCCAATCAGATGCATTTTTGCAGTTCAGCCAATCACAGTACAGTTCCAGTTAACCCTATAGGCACCAGCACCATTTTTCTGCAGCCAGCCTAAGCTAAGCTAAGCTACCTGCTGTGATGCTAACCGGGACCAGACGAACAGAGCCGCATACAAGAGGAATGCACCAGCTCCTGCCTACAGTGTTGTTCCAGGTTGTTCCAGCTACGTAAAGTAAGTTAATGTGAAACACTGAAATAAATGTCAGACTTGTCAGTTATCTGTTTTTGAGATTACGCTGCACAAGTTTCATACAATCAAGTTTTACCAGCTGTTGACATTAACGTACCGTGTTAATGTCTGTCCAGACTTGGAACTTTGTCTAATTTACCAGCATTTTAACTTAGACGTTGAGGTAACATTACTTTTGTGCTTATTGCTACCTAGTGCTGGAAATCAACATGTATTTCATAACATTTCCATATTTCTACCCAGACCTTCAGAGCCATAGTTTGTTCGGCTGTCACCTGCTTTTAAAGTTACTCCCAAGACACGTTAGTTGGTCTGGCGACACCGTTCTTACCATTGCTGTGCTTAATCACATTTACAGATGCTATTTTTGCATGTTAATAAGAAAAGAGATTTTCATATTTGTTATTGCACATTTATAGAAATATATATTTATATATCTGCCCCTTTTGTCTTTACTGACAAATAACTACTACATGTTGAATTCTGATTGTCAGTGGAAAGAAAAATCAGTCATTCATAGAATACAGATAAAAAATTAAGCTTTAAGCATCAATGCTTACCTCTTCTGCCATGGGGCAGAAAGTTTCTAATGGAAGGTGCTGCACAAGAACTGTCTAAACAAAACCAGTACATACATCAGTATTTTTATATGCCTACTAGATCTGTGCCAAATTGGTCCACTTCTACATATGAATTCCATCTAAATTCTCAGTGATAACAATTAAAAGGTTAGATTGCCAATATCGTTTTTCAAAATATGTTGGAAATGATGGATGACACATTTTTAAAAGATGTCTATTTACTGTCTGATCCATTCTGCACAACAGGATCGTCAGTGCACAGAAAACAAGCTAACAAATTCTGGTCAAACCTTGCATTTACTATAACATCATTACAACATCAACATTACAGGTTACATACTAGTGGTTCAGAGTTATGATTTAACTTTGCTGAAAATAACTGGTACTACATCTCCACTACATGAATTCAACAATATACGCTTGAATTATACAAGGTGTGTCACATTTTTATCTACCTGTTGTCATCATTAATCACACTTTCTAAACCTTGTGGTCAAACATCAAGTGATACCTTCAAACCTATGTACTGAAGTACACATCACAGAATGGTTGTAATTCTCTTGGTATCAGTGAAGAAGAGAAGACTCAATGTTCAGACTGCAAGACTCAATTCCTCAGACTGGAGGAAAGCTGTAAACAGACAAATCAATAAATAAACAAATTTAACTGTAAGGCTACCTACTACTTTACATACTTATTTACATGCAGACAAAACAGGTGATCGTCAAGATATTTCTGAGGGTGGAAAATCATGTGGACATCACTGTTATCCTTATCTTTCTTGTTTTATTTGTTAACTACAATTATTTAGCTTTTTACATATTTCTTGTAGCCTAATAGTCAAATGCTTCCATTTAACATTCTATCAACCTTTCTGTTACATTTTGTTTTTGGTGCCAGAACACTGTGACACTGCAGCTAACAGCAATAGCATCATTAGTAGAGCAGGTTTGCCGACTACCTGGTCGATTAGCTTTAGATGGCTAATTGGCTAGCTAAGAGCTTATGAAGCCAGATGTGTTATCTGTTTGTACTAGCAAGAAAGTTAAAATATTACTAGAACTGTACTTACTGAAAGAAAATGGAGCTCTGACTTCTCAGGCGATCTATAGTCTAACGCATGTCAGGCCGTATTTACCGTCCAATACTGGCATAAAAAGTCACCAAAAGTACCAGGAAGACAAGCTCATGCAGAGGTCAAGTCTACAGCTTGGATTAGCGGAAGTGTCAGGGCTAGCAGCCAGCAGGATTTTCTCCTTGAAAGACCTTTGGACAGACCCTGGACATGCTGGAGGTATTACATCTTCCACCAGGCCTGGGAGCTCTTGGGGACTGACAAGGAGGAGCTGGAGGAAGTTGCTAGGAAAACGGATTGCCACGTGACACTCACCCAGATTAGTGTCTAGAAAATGGACAAATGGATTACCAGAGATCACTCACATCTTTGATCAAATATTTTCTGTGGGTTTCCTGATGTAGATGCGTGGAAGTCTCTCACTCTTCCACCTTCCATTCTTCCATCCACCATCTGTCTTTGCATGAAATTCTGAGTGCTGTAGCTTCATTTGTACTGGAAGAATGGCACCCTCTTCCCTTTTGTGCTATAAAGCAATGTCCCTTTGTCCCATAAAAAAATCCAGGAGATTTCCCACAAAATCCATCTTGGTGACACACCGAACAAAATGCAGTTTAGAGGCCAGTAGAGGATGGTAGCAATGGCTGGTAGTGGAAATGCAAATTTTCTAGCATTGAGCAGGCCAAGATCAAGCATCAATACACTGATGCATACTGTGGTAAACCAAGGTATTCTTCAGGTGACAAAATTATTTAAAGCAGCTCATGGCTATCTCACACTAGATAGGGTAAAAATCCTATTATCAATTACATGGATATAACTGAGACATGGTGAGCTGTCATTCACTGAAATGTTTTTAAATTGGAGCAATACAGCAATAGTGTGAAAACAGGCAAGGCAAGCCCCAGTCAACCAAAACCACAAAGTACTGATGAGATGGCTGGCAATGACATTGGAGCACAGCAGGTATTAATGTCCATGTGGCAGCACACTAATCTGGGGGTCCTATCCAATAATGTTCTAAAAGAGGCCTGTAATGTAGGTGTCATTTTTGACTTGGAGCTGTCTTTCGATGCTCAAGTGACCAAAGTAGTATAGTCTTGCTTCACACAAGTGAGACAGTTAACCAAAATCAGGTCATTCTTTTCCCATGCAGACTTAAAAAAGGTCATCCATGCTTTTATCTCCTCCAGACTGGATTATTGTAAGGCACTTTATTCTGGCATCAGCAGGCGAAACATCCACAGGCTGCAGTTGATTCAAAATGCATTAAGAGAAGTGACCACATCATACCAATCCTTGCTGCCCTTCACTGGCTGCCTGTGAGTTTTAGAATCGATTTTAAGATCTTACTGCTAGTTTTTAAAGTCATGGATGGCCAGGCTCCTGCTTATATCTGTGATTTACTAACTCCCAGATCGTTGCTTGAGATCCTCTGGCAGGGCCTTACTACTTGTTCCAAAAGCTCGACTTGTTACTAAGGGTGACCGGGCCTTTGCTGTTTGAGCACCTCAGCTATGGAACGCCCGGCCCGGAGATCTCAGGCAGGCAAGCTCAGTGGCATCTTTTAAATCTCTTCTTAAAATTCACTTCTATTGCATGGCCTTTTATTAATCTGATTTTATTTATTTTATCTCACTGATCTTATCCATTTTATCATCTGTGTTGTATGTGTTTTTATCTTATTTTATGATATTTTTATATTATTTTATCTGTTTCTTGTTTTATTAATTTGCTGTCTATTTTATTGTTTTTATTATGGCCTCTATTTTATTTTTGTTGTGGTTATAAAGCACTTTGTAACCTTGTTTTGAAAGGTGCTATACAAATAAAGTTATGATTATTATCATTATTATCATTATCATTATTATTATTATTATTACTTGTTAAGTTGTAGGATAATCAGTTTTAAGGACAAAAGAAAAAGAAATATATAAGTAATCATGAGCATTATCAACATAGTCAACATCATAATTGCTATCATAACAACCAGGTAATTACCTTGTGTTACCGGCTATCTCCCCCTGATGTGTATAGACATAGTTCATACTGTATGCCAGGGATGTCATGAACACATTTTTTTTTTTTTTGGAGGGGACACACACACTCAAAAATAAAAAATAAAAAAAATAAAATAAGATCATGCCAATGTTCAACCAGTCCAAATCTACACGATAAATGAAATGACAGCAGAGTTTTTACCAGTGTAACTTCTTATTTTTGGGAAGGAGGGTGACAGCCAGTGCAATGAACACTCACGGCCGTGAGGCCGTGAGTGTCTCATTATACTGTCTCATTATACCAGAACCCTGTGAAGGCTCTATGTCATTTAGCTGACACACACCCCACTGCTTTTTGTAATCAATCAAAAAAATAAATAAATAAATTCTCTGTTCTTCTATGCACTCTTGGCACTGCCTTGTAGCACTGCCTCACAGCAGCCATGTCCTGCGGGACCAGAGCTTAGCTTTGTAGCACTTACTCTCATCATTGTCTCCAACTAGTACCTTGCTTGTGTTGTATTGAAATCTCATGTGTGCATCGCTTTGGATAAAAGCGTCTGCTAAATGCCAACTGTAACTGTAACTGTAACCTTGCTTTTTCTAGCTGGGTTGAATGGAAAACGACATTCATTTTGACAAGATAATACAGTTACAACCAAACTAGCTCTATAAACCACAATTCAAAACCACATCTGTGTGTGCTGTGTTGTTATTTCCTGCTCTGTGAGTTTTCAAGTCAAATGCTCACCAGAATTTGAAACTATCCACTTTTGAGGGACTGCAGGCAGCTTGTAGTTCTGGCAATCAGGCTGCATGGGCAGTTAGGATGTTTTCCAATTTACTAAAATAAAAGTGTGTAGTGTAGATTCTACGTAGTGTAGATTCTCACATTTTGATCGTAATATCAAACTGTCATAATGTCTATTAATTTTGTTTACTGTGTAGTCATATTTTAGTTCATATAATCAATTAAAAATATCAAATCAATCAATCAATCAAATAAAAAGTTTAATAATAGTGAAGCTGCTGTCTATGCTGCATATTTTATTTTGGTAAGACAGCAGTTGGAAACCACTTTGATGTGGACAATTGATGGCATTGGCAAGGATACTATAGTGAAGGATGGGTGTCTGCAGCATCTCACTGTTGTATCTGTTTCAAAGGAGACATGACTCGTCTGGAATTATCCAATACCATGTAGAGAGGAGATGGGAGCTGGAGGGGAAATATACCCAACCAAATTCTGCATTGGTTCAGCCATGTTTTTGAAGAAAATAACTTGTCTGTGCTGATATTGCAATTTAATTGTCATACAATTTTATTGCATATTGTCTAGTTGAGATATAATTGGGTGCATTTTTCAACTACACATGATGTGATCATGATGATGAAGCTCATGATTATGAGGTATATAACCAATCCTTAAAACTGATTCCTATGCCTGCACAGCTATGCTGTCATAGAAATACAAGAAGCTTTTAGGTTTGTCACTTTAAGATGGTTCTTGTTTTTTTTCTTTTTTCCTGCTAACACACCTTCCATTTTTGTCCTTGCCAAAGAGTACCACTCTATGTGTCAACAGGCACTGAATTGCTTTTTTTCTGCTTCTTTATTTTTGAACACCCATATATACCTGTTTTGCCAGCCTTCGGAGACTCTTTCTCAACCATAGGGGCTTCTTTCCTCTCTGTTTGTCCTTTGCTGCTTTTGTTGACCTTTTCCTTTACAAGGAAACAGAAAAATACAGATTGTCAGAAAGTACAGATTCAGAGACAGATGCATTCACACAAGGAAAGCCCTTAACAACTTTAAAAGTAACTTAGACAGACAATTGAGAATTAGTAATGGATGTTAAGTCCTGGTTGTAAGACTTAAAAGGAGACAAGTCAGTAATGCTATGTACTACATTTGGCCAAGCTTGTTTGTGAACATCTCCAGAGTATGAATTCCAAAAAGTCTATGTGGACGTGTTGAGATGATATAAGTACCAATTACTTGCCATTACAACAAGTGATGTAATGGCAGTGTTGTTGACAGCTCCACTTACACTGATCTCCTTCAAAGCAGCCAGCTGCTCCTGAAGAGAGCGAATCTCCTCCTTTTCATGCTGTCCATGCTCCTGACCACCTCCCTTTTTCACAGTCTGGGTTAATTGAGGCATAGTGGCATGCTATTAGCACCATAATCAACATCAAATTTTCAATTGTTCCCTCTCTGCTCTTCCTTTCTTTTCTCTTTCTCTCTCTCAGTTCTCACTCACTAATTGTTAGTTACTTTCATTTCAGCAAAACATGTTTGCTCGTCATGCCAGCTTTTTTTTCTTTCCCTCTTCTTTTAAACTTGCATGGATTTAAAAGATCTGCTGGTTGTATTGGTGTGGTGTGGTTTTGATGTTGACAGCTCACCCAGATGAGAACATAACCAGACATAATAAGGGTTGAGATCAACTCAACACCATGGCCTTACCTAATTGGAAGGCCAGGTCTTTAAAAAATGCCAGTGAGAAATGACGCTGGTCATCACTGGATGATTCAGAGAAACACACACACAAAAAATAAAATAAATGAATGAATAAAATATGCCAGCACAAGGCTTTCTATTTGGCCAAGAAAAGAGAAAGAAAAATAAGACTGCCTAGCTTGGGTAATGGTGGCATTAGCTGATTAGTTGCCTGTCCCACATGAACCTCTGCCTCCTTTTCACTGTGACTGGCTAGCTCACAAAGAAATGTTGACGTCATGTGGTCTCACACTTTTTCCATCCACCTCAGTGTCACTCCCAATTGCCTTTAATGTAAAAAAAAAAAAATCACTTAGAGTTTGAAAAAAGCTTAATAATGTGAACTCAGGCTGGCAAAATTGAACAGACTACACACCAAATCAACAGGAGTTGAAGTTTTGAGTTTAGGTAGTTAGTGGAATAGTGAACTGATTTTCAAAATGCCGCCTTATATACGTGAAGAACATGAAAAAGTCAAATATTAATGAGTTATTCAGTTACAGAGACAAATAGACAAAACTGCTTCTTGCCTGGGTCTCGACCAGCCTCCCATCAATCCTGGCGAAGCCATCAAAGAGGTTTTTGTAGAGTACATTCTTCCGTGTGGCAGCATCATTGGCTGGAAGGTAGCTGAAGACAGCATTTCTGTGCTGCTGGTACATGGATAAAACAATGCGCACTGCCAGCTCTCTAACCACTGACGCATTGTGCTCCAGTGCCCCTGTACAGAACTGACAGGAACACAGGTTTCCCATTAAAGGAATATTCCAACGTTTTGGGCAAAATACCCCAAAATACCCCCTTTTTTCAATTTACCGAGACAGAGTCAAGATGTTCAGTTCCTATTGGTAGCATTTCATGTTACCTTAGCATAAAGACTTGAAGTCTACAGGAGTCATTAGCCTAGCTCTGACAAAGTGAAAAAAGAAACCTTACAGCAACTCTGAAGCTGTCTTATTTACACAATGTATCACATGTATTTGAAACACTATTTGGAATTTTTTTTAAACAACGAGGGACTTTGGAACTATAGATGGTAGGAACAATGACTGTAGACTTAAAGTCTTTATGCTAAGCTAACATGAAATGCTACCCATAGGAACCGAATCAGTGGACGTGCAGAGGTGAAAATGGCATCAAACATCTTGTCTCAGTCTGGGTAAGTCGGAAAAGGGGTGTTTTGCCCAAGATGTTTAAGTATTCCTTTGGAATGGAATGGAACATGGAAACAGTCTGGTAATGTGCATTAGTTGCACAGTGCTGACTAAATTATTAGTTTGAACTTTTGATTGATTAGAGACACTTTTATAAAAATAAATAAATAAATAAATAAATAAAAAGAAAAAAGAAAGGTCTTCTCAGAGGTTTTTTGGTCCTACCACTGAAACTTATTTGGATCTATAAAATAATGTTTTATTTTCAGAGATGACTGACTTATTATAAAAGTCAAACACAAGCCAGGAGACCTTTGAGAGCCATACACATCATGACATATGAAGACACTATTATCCAATGCAGTCTCTGTGAAGAGAGTACCAACACAATAGCTATTCTAGCAATGGGGAGCATTAACATCCTGAGGTAAACTGTGTACAAAGGGCACCCACCCCACACTCAGTGGGCTGGGGGACAGGCTGCCATTATTCTCTGTTGTCTCCGCTGGCCGCTCCTCATTTTAATTACAGGAAATTCAATCACCCCTTCTTTTACTCTGGCTCCTGCCTTCCAGCAAATCACCCAGGTAACAGCGGAGGGAAAAGGAAAAATGTACAAACCATAGCTAGGCGAGCGCTGTAGAGCAATCAAAAGATCTAGCCACATGAGCAAACAAGAAAACGATAACAAATACCAGTGAAAGTCCTATTTAAATGGTACTAGGCCTGAATTAACAGGCGTTTACTCTTAAGAGTCTGCATAGCGTGTAATTAACTAAGTTGTTTGCCTATTAGATTCATTGAGAGAAGTATTGTTTGTTATCATGTAACGGCATGTAGTAGCATGTAATCCTGTTTGAGACCTCACTTCATATTTTGAAACAGACCTTGTTTACCACAGGAGAAGTTAAACAACCACATTCCATTTTCACTAGCACGATGAAGCATATCTGTAAAACAGCGTAGTTATGCCAAGATTAGATCGGGCCTACCCACCTTGTTTCGCCTGGATTGAACTACGCACAGTAGGAGTATGCAACATGTTTAGACCCGAGAGACAGTAGACAGTCATGTCATGGTCTCAAACAAAAATATATAATACAGGCCAAAAGATGCGTATAATGTCTTGAATTAAATGGACATATTATTCAATGTAAGTTGGTAGACAAACTGAGACCTGGGAAGTCCTCTTCTAAACCCACCTGGCACAGCCTGTATGACCCTGAAACCAGAAGGTGTACCAGATTTCAACTACAGTATATCAAATACAAGGTAATTAAAGAGAACAGAAACTTAAAAAGAGGAAAAAGGGAGATAAAAGAACTGTTTCAGAAGTCATTCTTCATTGAAAGCTATTCTTAGTTCAGGAGTAGTTTTTTTTAATGTCAAGTCAGGGACTTCTCTCTGGTTTCTAATTGAGCTGTTTAACTAAATGTGAGTCAGGTGAGTCAGGAGATGGACTGTGGCTATGGAACAAAGCGGAACGCTCCTGTCACATCTCAATCCGGACTGAAAATGTTTCCCAAGCAAACACGAGAGGCAGTCAACACAAAGGGGCCAGCCTAGCAAGCATGCACAAACATGCAAACACAGGCCACCCAATTCCACCTGTGTGGCTTTTAGCTTCACAGAGGTGGGAAACTCATGAGGACAAACCTAACAATTTGCCCTCACTCACTCAAGGGCTGCGCAGAGTCAAGAGGAGGGCTGAATAGAGGGATGGGTGGAGGGCAGGTCGTAAACTACAGAGGGAGGACAGGACGGCTCGGTGGCCTGCCCAGCCCTGTCAACAGCGGATAGTTTGCACATAGATACTAGGTCACTGTTGGAAGCCAGAGGAGTGGAGGAGAAGCAGAGTGGATGCCAGTGGTGACAACATTGACTCAGCTGTCTGGAGGCTACTGTTTGGGTAAACTGAATGGTGACAGCAAGCCAGGGGGTCACTGCGTCCCTTTCTGTTACATCTCAGACAAAATCCTATTACAAAGCTAAACATAACTGATCACAAGCTTGATGGAAGCCTACCTTTAAAGGAATATTCCAAAGAGCTGAACATAGATGTTCATCGGTTATAGTTCCTACCATCTAACCTAAAATGACTTTTTTTTTTTCATTTCCCCCCAAAAATTTAAAATACTCGATACACTGTGTAAATAATATAGCTTTGTATTTGTTGTAAGTTTTATTTTTTTCACTCTGACAGAGCTAGGCTAATGACTCCCGTAGACTTCAAGTCTTTATGCTAAGCTAACATGAAATGCTACCCACAGGAACCGAACCAGTGGATGTACAGAAGCGAAAATGACATCGAACATCTTATCTCAGTCTGGGTAAGGCGATGGGTATTTTGCACAAAACGTTGGAGTATTCCTTTAAAATGGAATAATACAGCGACTATCTATCCGTATAACAAGCTCTACCTAGCTAGAGGTGGTATGGGATAATTGTTAATAACAGAGTGGAAACAATATGACTGGCAACAAGAAGTTGACGCTTTGCCAAGAAGTGAGGGTGATCGTCATCTTGTCATCAGCATTACTCTATAAATCTATTAAAGATTTTACTTGTAAAATATGTCTCTCTCTACCCCACTGGTGGTACTGTGAGGATCGCTTTTAGGTAGGCACTGTCACACCCAGCTGGGTCAGGTCACATCAGCACCTTACATACCTCAGATGCTAATCTGGCACATGAATTATTGATTCACACTTTTTGCCTGCTTCTCGCAGGATAAGGAAAGATATTATGCAACTGAAAATGGAAGTCACTCCCCTTTAAAGGATAATTACCCTGGACCCTATTTTCCCCTCTATCTGGGTCTAAATGATTAATAGGAACAAAAAGTTTTGGAATTGGTCCAGTACTGAGCAAGAACGCTGTAACCGCCCACCGCGAAACACGGCTATAATGTAATCCAACGGGGCAACCTTTCCCCCTCAAAGCATGTCCACTAAAAGTGCTTGTTTGCCACTGACAGGCTCAGATTAATATTATAAGTATCTGACAACATTATGGAAGCATCCCTTCAGAGATACACATGTGTAACAGAAGTCTCGCTCAAAGAGGAGCCTCGCTCTGAAATCTCGAGGGAGATGAGCTGTTGCAGGAAGAAAACAGTGTAAACAGACAGCCGTCTGGGGAAGAGTGGAAACATTAGTGGTTACAGAGTTGGAGTTCAGAAAGCATAGCTTAGTGTTATCTAAAGAGAAAAGAAATAAACAGTGGTTTGTGTCTGCACATTTCTGAGTTGCGCCAACAGAATGTCGCGCCACTCTTCGCGCAGCTTTCATAGACTACCGCTGTTGGATTGGGACACGCTAAAGCTAGCTGTGCAACAAACGGATGCTAACACTCCTGTCCGGACACTGCGCCTCGCACACCACTGGGTCTGCAGTGACTATTTGGACTATTTGGATCACTACTGCCAGCCAAAGAAGAGAAGAGATCCTATACCAATGCACTTTGTCTACAGAAAAATGCTGTTTCAAGAGTGGAGAGACCTGCTGCAGACAGAGTGAAGGTAATGCGCACTGAGTGCCAGTGCTTTCCATAATGCTGTCAGACATTTATAATATTAAGGCTGTTTTATGCTTGTAAGACATGTGTCGGCGGACGTCTTAAGACATGTGTCAGACGACACAGATGTGTTTATGCTTAAACGAAGTGTCGGACACCGTCTGTGGCGCAAGCTCTTGTCTCCATGGTAACCAACTGGACACTTCTCCGTTCAGGAAAGATGGCTGCCGGTTACGATACGATTGGTGTAGCAGAGAAGCAGGAGGTCTTAAATTTGCTTTTACAGCAGAGGAGGTGGCATATTGTGGTCTGTGCGCCCGATAAATCAGACGAGGAAGCAACGTGTTTGTTTGGACGTCCTTGAAGTCCGTGACGAGTCATACAGGTGAGGATATTTCCTCACCTGCTCCGCAGTCTCTCCTCAAACCCATCCATTACTTTAGAGTCATGTATTTATTATATATCAATTGTTTTACAGCCAGTGGATGTTTTTACCAAAGCTACTAATATGACCGTCAATCAGAAAATCATTTGGATCGCTTTTTTCCATCTCCATGACACTAACAGAACTCCCGGTCCATCCAGCCAATGGAAATATAAGACAACCAACAACAGCATCTGTGACCTTACAAATATTCCACAGGTGCAAGACACTGTCGGACGACACTTTTTTCTGTCTCTCTGACATCATTTTGGTCATCTGACGGTGTCGTCCGACACGTCTTCCAAGCATAAAACAGCCTTTAATCTGAGCCTGTCAGTGGCAACCCAAATGGATCGACATGGGCATTTGAAGGTGTTTGATACTAATAACATAATTGAAACTTGACTAATAGTACAAACAGTTATTTTGTGCCGATGTTCATATTTATATTGAATTAACTGAAATTACAGTTTTTCAGTGTTTCCCAAGATTTTTATTCTTGCCAGGGTGGAAAAGCCTCTCAAACTGCATTTAGACAATGGGACACCAACTCTCCATTGAAATCCATGCTAATACTAATATAAATACTAATTTTTGGAGTGTAGTGGTTCTGAAACTGACTGAAACTGCGATAGAAATGTCCACAATCTCAAGTTGTGGTTCTGTTACGCAACTGCTGTCAGTGCAGCCTGTTGAACTGTCATTAGGTTAATACTGTAACAAAACTCATTTCTCATTTCACAATTAATTTAACGACTATAACACATGTATGTCATGAAAATATTATTCTGTTTAAAGTTAGGGCAAGCTAAAAAACCGAGGTATGAATCGAACCGTAGCTCAAAAATAGAGGGCTAAACCAAACTGTGGATTTGGAGAATTGTCACACCCCTAACTAATACTAATACTAAGTATATTCATGTATACTCTTGGCACTATTTGGTTAAGGGCTTCCCATAGACAATCTATATGCTGTACTATTGATCAATTATACCTTAAATCTTTTATCAAATAAGCTCTATCATATCCATATCCATCATACCAGTGGTGGACAATACTGACTAGTCCATGTGTGATTTTTAATAATAGGCCAGTATATATCGGTCTTACCAATTTAACATCCACCTTCCACAACTTAAAGACATCAATGTCACTGAAAAGAATGGACATAGCTAGCATGTTTTTAGGTCCTTTACCGTCATCACATTGTCCAGAGTAAAGCCGTAATTGTCTGTGCCCAGATCAGCCAGCAATTTCTCCAGCAGTTCAGCCCGGCTCTGGGCCAGCCGGGTGGGGAAATTGGACTTGAAGGGCTTGACCAACTCACCAGGGATTACTTGCAAGGTCCGCACCTCCTTCAAAGCAGCAATTTCCTAAATGGGAAACATCAGGGATACAATGCCTTTAAGTCAGTTTACTACAACAAGGTAAATAAGAGCACCTAACTGTATATGAAAAAATGTGGACATTAATGCTGCATTGTCTTTGTTGTTGGTCCAACCAATACAGACTTATGTACCATAAATCTAAGCAATATGCCTACTGTCAGCTACTGACAAACCAAATCTGTCAGATGCTATACATGGTGATTTGTCATTCAACACAAGCATTTGGCAGAGAGACAAGTCATGACAGAGAGTGTAACAAGTGAAGAATTCACGTGCGGCCAAGAAGGAAAATCTCTCAGGCAATTCCAGGTGAGCGAAATGTGTGCTAGGAATATGGGAAACACACACAAATTAAAAAAGAGGTAATAAATAAAAATGTTGTTTTTTTGTTTTGTTTTTTAGTCTTTAAACTAGTTAAATGAGTTGAAGGTCTTTTCCCCCCCTTTTTTAATTCCTAGAATTGTTGGAGTGAAGACATGTTTATATGTGTGATGATCAAATGTAATTTGGCCTTGACATACAAAGGGCTATTCATCCATTGCTTTGGACACTCAGGCACAGCTCTTAAAAAGCCCTGAGGGGATGGGCATTGATTTATGAGGGCCGAGTCACTTGGAAAAGGCTAGCACAGTTCTGGCCTAACTATGTCATTGAGTCAGCAGCAACTTCAGCACAGAGAGACATCCTCCTTTCTGACATCAACACAAAAACACACACACCCATGCATAAGCACAAAGACACACACAGATTCAAGTAAGCAAGCAGTGCATTAGACACTCTCACATACATTCTTCATCACTCCAGCCACCAGTCCAGACAACACTTTCCAGTCACACTCGCCCATACATGTTGAGGGGACACACTCAAGTACGGTGCGCATGTAACACACACTCTCCTTGCTGTATCACACACCAATGGCTGTGTTCCATTAACAGACTCAGCGGAGGCACTCTAAACAGCCCAGGGTGACTACAACATGGGGCTTGTTGGAGGCTTGGGGCTGAGCATGACAACACCTCAGACACCTCCTAACCTTCCATATACCTAGCTATAGTATGACACACTCACACTGCAGCTAAAGTAGCGCAGAGTGAATGAGTCATTTGTAATCAATCTCATATTCCCAGGGTATCTGTAGGTTTAAGAGAGCCAAATTTAAGATTTTTTCAAGCTCTTCCTACCAGGAATATGATTTAAGACCAATTTAGTCAAACAAAGAAACCATGCTGCAAAAACCAGCTTACTTCTGACCGAACTTAACTAATGGAAGTTGTGGAACTACAAAAGGGCTGAATAAGAAACGACAGAAAATTAACTGCTGAACGTGAACCTGTCATTTCACCTGTCATTTTTATTTAAAGGAATACTCAAATGTTTTGGGCAAAATATCCTTTTTCCGACTTACCCAGACTGAGACAAGACGTTTGATAGCATTTTCACCTCTGTACGTCCACTGGTTTGGTTCCCATGGGTAGCATTCCATGTTAGCTTAGCATAAAGACTCGAAGTCCACAGGAGTCATTAGCCTAAACTTACAGTAACTCCGAAAATGCCTTATTTACGCAATGTATTGTGCATTTGAAATGAACATCTTGGAATTTTAAAAAAAAAAACAAGAGTTGTTTTAAGAGATAGATGGTAGGATGTATAAATGGTAGGAAGGTAGAATGGTAGTTCCTACCATCTAACTTCTCCTTTTTTGTTTTTTAAATTCCAAGCCGTGTATTTCAAAAACACATGATACACTGTGTAAATAAGACAGCTTCAGAGCTCCTGTAAGGTTTATTTCTTTTCACTTTGACGGAGCTAGGCTAATGACTCCTGTAGACTTCAAGTCTTTATGCTAAGCTAACAAGAAATACTAACCATCAGATCTGAACCAGTGGATGTACAGAGGTGAAAATGGTATCAGACATTTTGTCTCAGACTCAGTTTGGCCCAAAATGTTGCAGTATTCCTGTAAGACATTAAAACACTTTTGAAGGTGTACAATTTAGATAATTTAAGACTTTTCAGTCTTTGTAAACACCCACAGATAGTAGTCTCTCTTTTGCTTTATCTCTCACACTAATAAAGTTTATGCACTTTCAACAGTCAACAAAAGTAACTGTAGTTAATATTAATTGGTCTAATTGAGGAGATGAGGCAAAAATATGAACATTGAGGATCATGAAATTTTGGTGGGCTGCAGAATTTCACTGAGGATGTGGCAACTGTGTAGCTATTTTTGCCCTGCTGTCCGTTGGTCCGTCTCTATGTCTTTCTGTTCAAAAGTCTACTCCATGACAACATATCTAAAATCTATTCGGCAAATTGCCATTAAATTTATTTGGTTATTCGCCACATACAAAAGTTATCCGATTCCTGAAATGCCATGTACAAGAAACTCGGTTTCCATAATCAATTAAATAATTAAGAAAAACCCAGTTAACATAGCTAGATTTCTGCCGGAGAAACCCAGATACTGGGCCATTTAAACCCTTACTCAGATTTCTGAACAACTTTTTATGTGCACGCGTGTGCAAGAAAAGAGAACAAAAGAGGAAACTGACACAATAAACACACTGTACAATGTTCAGGAGAATAAAAATTTCACCATCTGTTCTTCATAGTCGTTAAAACATGCTTAATAACTATGTCAGCATTACTACTGATGAAAATATAACAAACTAAAGAGTGGTAGAAAAACTATTGCTGCCGCTCACCCAGCTATCTGGTCCAGTTCTGTCCGCAACAGATGGGCAAAGCTCAGAGAAGCTGCCACTGTAGGCTAAAGGCTACAGTCCCTCAGCAGTGATAACAGCCCTGGGAAGTTCAAGGGTGGGGAACTGGATTACTGACCTAGTGAATGTAAACAGGGTTTTTTTGTGCAATGAGAGTAAGGGGGCTCTTATACTTCGCGCGTCCACATGTCCGCTCGGGTCCCTGTGACGTAAATTTCATCACCAACTGACATCAGCAGATCAGCGCGGACAGGTAGCAACGTCCACTGTGCAGCCAGATTTTTGTGACCGCGCAGACTGTACGCTCCTGTATGCTCACCACTGCGCATGCTCCAGGAGGTCTGCCTGCACTCACATTTCATCTCTGAAGAATAGAGACAATCCAATGTGTGCAAATTCGTGGAGTGCATGTAAATGCAGTCAACGAGGCAGAGGCTACCAGTCATGTCAGCCATGGTCTCACTTGTTCACAGAAATTATATCAAGGTCCTTTCACAATAATGTATTGACTTTTGAAAATGCTACATGCAGCACCTTCAAATTATTACATCACAAACATGCCACTCAAGCGTGGTGTAATACCTGTATAAAGGAAGCTGCTGTTGCCCTGACGCGGCTGGATGAGTCTCCAGTCCTGGCCAACAGGTTAGGCCAGGTCTGCTCCAGACAATGGGCCACCTCAGACCGGCCCGGTCCCAGACCTGGTATCAGCTGGCTCAGCAACAGATGCAACAGCTTCAAAGAGGCCTTGAAAACCTGAGAGCAGGGAGCAAGCAGTGGTTTCATTGGACACTCAACCGACTTTCCAAGAAAAGCTTGCACTAGAGTGAAGTCAATTAGCAAGGAGGTTAGACTTGGCAATGTTTGGTTTGAGTGCTATGGAGTTGGTCAGCAAATGCAAATGGAGCATGATGTAGGGAGCTGAGAAAGGGGCCTCCACTTTATTTAGCACTGAAAAATCCACTAAATAATCTGTATGGCTGCAGACAGCACAACACAGAGATGCTACTGTTGCTAATTTCTTTCTAACAGATCAAGCAACTAGGAGAGTACACTTAACATGAACTCAACTGAGACACTTCTTGTCTGGAGGAGCAAATTTAATCAGTTAACAACTTAATGGAACCTCATATCAGCTGAGAAAATAAATCACTGGAATTACTGCCGGACTACTATACCTTTTTTCATTACCATACAAGCTGTAGAAAACTTTAAGGGAGGTGTTACAAGGCCATCCTTGTCAAAACTGTTTGTTTAAGGGGGCCGACTCTGGGAGAGAGACCTGGGACTGCTTATGGGACAGGAGGAATATTGTAAATGGTGTGTGTGTGTGTGTGTGTGTGTGTGTGTGTGTGTGTGCGCCCTGGCTAAAGGACAGTAAAGACACAGAACTTCCTCTCTGTAATGCAGCCCAGGTGGAGGTGCTGCTGCTCAGAGGGGGCCTGGCATTCACACACACACA
>OMKZ01030658.1:45653-59260 GCA_900302535.1 Neoniphon sammara
GTCTATCTGATTACACCAGCTAACTAAAGGCCTCCTGTGTGATTACACACTGCCTTCCCTCTCCGTCTCATTACTACATTCCTCACACATACACACCCGCCCCCACACACACAATCAAGGTAAACACACGTGCACGTATGCAGGCTTATACTGTATCTTCGAATCGGTGACATGAAGCTAAATAATAGTATAATTATTGATACTGAACTTTGCTTTGTTTCTTTTTAAAACAAAGCTCATCAAGAAACCCTGAGAAGTCAAAAAGTGTAGCCTCCATATTTTCACACTTTTTCACACCACTTTTACAATATAAAGAAACATCTTGTGCCTTAGCCAAATATTGATTTATTTCTCCTCAAAAGTACATTTTGGGATTTTGGGTGACCTTAGATATAACAACTAACTGCAAATGATAATAACATACCATTTTTCTCTCCCAGAAACTATATTTCTCATCCTATGAGACAATACATTGATGGCTGATACTCCATGTGAATCTAGCTTTTACAAGCTTATGCTATGCCACACTACAGCAAATTATATGATGAAAACCCTTGTAGCATGTTTCTCATTTTAACATGCTAAAAGTGAAAAAAAAAATTGCTGTGGGATAAAACGGAAGGATGATGAAATATCGACCAACTCAATTCAAAGTGACTGATGACAGGGAAACTTCTTCACAATATCACAATGCAACAGCACCACCCACTGTTGTGCAAATGTAAGTCCAGCAATAGGTGACAAAATACAGATGAACTTTTTAGAGCACTCACTTACAATTGTGTTAAAAGAATTGCCATCCAAAGAATCTCCCAGAACATTAATGGCAACCAAAGCAACCTGAAATTATAAACAAATGTTGGTGAGGTGGTTGAATGAAACAAGTGTGAGAGAAAATGTTAAAATGAGTGAGGAAGGTTATGACAAATCAATCAAGTAAAAATCAATGCATATGAAAAACTGATGATTAATAACATGTTACAATAATCTTAACAGTTTGGTTGTTTGACTTTCACTACATCACAATTAGCAAATTGCAGTCTATCTATTAACAGGGTGTCAGCAGGTTTCAGAAGACTGTTATAAAACTTCTTGCAATCTAGTTTAAGCCAAATTCAACAACAAAAATAAAGAAATAAAAATGCCAAAACCAGTCTGTTTCTGTTTGTACATAGTTAATAAAAGTTTTGAAACTATAAATGGTCAGAGTAAGAAAAACAGGACAATAACTGTTAAGGGACGTAACGTCCAGTTGTGTTAAAGGGTAATTATGGTAATTTTGAATCTCTGCCTTATTTTCACAGTTTTTGCCATCATGGTGACTGAATGTGTTCAAAATTTCAGCATTCGCAGGCAGTGCTGCTCTGAGGGCCAATGCAAGCTCCAATGAGTTTCTGTCCCCCATGACTGGTATAGGTCGCCCTGGGTGAAACTGCTTTTTTCTGTGTGTAATGTGCAGTGTCTGAGACATTGCTGCTTGAAGCCTGGGGACTTTTTGGCCTACAGTGGGAAAATCTCTTTTTTTTCTTGTGAATACTGGATATCAATGTAAAAACACACCATTCCCCAAAGGTTCATCTAATTTGACCAAGCAGTGTCTGAGATACTAAGCATGAAGCTTATTGTCCTGTTGGCCTGTTAGTGGCACTGCAGTGGGTCAGTTTCCTTTTGTAAAAAACAGATCTAAATATAAAGCTACATCATCTACCCCAACGTCCATCAAAATTGGGCCAGTGGAGGTGGGCCAATCAGTTTCATTTTGTGGATATTGGATGGCAATGTAGAAATGGATCATTCCCCAAAAAGTCATCAGATTTGACCCAGCAGTGTTCAGCAGAACCAGCAGATACTGAGAGTGAAGCTTAGGACCTTGTCAGCGCGGTGGTTGAGCGCGGTCAAGTTTATATTAAAAATGCCAGGTCTCAGTGTCCATCAATCCACCATTCCCCCAAGTTTTATCCAAAATGGGACAGCAGAGGCTGAGAAATCACATGTGACAGACAGATGGACGGACGGAGGGACGAGACCAATCTGTAGTCCTTCCCATGATCTTTAATCACTAGGGACAACAATCGAAGCCTTAACTGAAGCAATCCCTTTCAACACAGTAAAACTCACTCTGCATTTATACATGTCTGGGTACAGTTGTGATTCAATAACCACTGCACAACATTTCAGCTCTAATAGTCTATTTCATATTTTTTTGCATTGCTCACACTTATTGTTAAGCTGTTACGCCTCAATGTGATTATGGCTGAGGCAGAAGAATAGGAGTCCACTGCATCAGTTTGATAGCATTCATTCAAAATCATTTGCTCATTTGCATTTAGGAATTTGAAAACAAAGGGGGCTCAGCGGTTACAACTGTTGCCTCAAAGCGATGAAGTCCTAGGCTTGAATCTCAGCCCTGGTCTTTTTTGTATGGATTTTGCATGCTCTCACCAGAGCCCATAAATTGCTTTTATGAGTGTTTGTCTATCTTTGTGTTGTTTTTCCTGAGTACAATTCATTGTATTAGTGTAAGTACAAATGAAAACTTATAACCACAGACTGCAACACTGGCAGATTCCCTGCAGTGTTTACTGTTTATGTTGACACACTGCAATTTGTGTCACCTTCTAATTATTCTTAAGAGGTGGACATGAACATTTTTCCCCCAGACAGCATTTTGTATTTACGGTAAATCAGACAAGACGCACAATCAGTGTTGTTAATGGTGCGCTTGTAAATAATCAAATCCTGGAATATAATTAAGTTTCAGGTCATATATAATCAATAATCAGATGTAGGTAGCTCCCAATATACTGTGATTGCTGTTGTACTGAAAGGGCATGTCGTCATCACTCTTTGAATTTCTTAAATAAATCGCTGGCCCTGTGGGTGTGTACATCTTAGAGTTATGTATATCTCTACGGTCTGCAGTGAAGTAAGTGACTGCAATTTGAACACAATCAATCATCATCATGGCGAGAACTAAATACAATAAAAATAAATGAATAACCGGTTGAAAATGAGCAGAATTACCCTTTAAGCAAAACAGATCATATTCATAATACACTAATAACCCTGTTACACATTAACCTAAGAGTGGACATGAAACACAAAGAAATCTGTCATTGCATGGTGACAAAACGAGACATCTAGTAACTGCACTTAATGGTAGTAGTTTTTCAGGCACTGAAATTCAGTATGTTAAGTTAAGACTTTTTAAGACTTTTAAGGACCCGCACATACCTTGTTTAATTTCAAAGAATCTCAGAATATATCAGTTTACATGTTCTGTCACCATAGATATCAGCCAAATTTAGTTTTAAATACATGATTTAACATTATCTCAAGTTCCAGGTCTTAACACCATCATAATGACAATGTAGTACATGTATATGATCTGAGAGGGGGACACTGCCCTATACTTGTGTGGGATACAAGGCTGATGGCAAGCTAAAATACAGTATTGTTACCAAAAATCACATGTAAAATAAACATAAACTCAGAACTTTCTAAATGTAGCACATATGGGATGTTTTCAGGATGTTTACTATAGAGAAAAACGGATAAGCCCTAAATCATGTACTCCAATGACCTCACATTATCTGTAACAGTGGTCTGGTTGGGGGAGGGTTGGGGGGGCTGTCCATAATAATCTGGCTCAGTTCAAGGAGGTCTGTGCCATTTGTAAATCACTTCAAAGATTATGTGTGCAGAGCGTGAAAGTCCACTCTGGAGGTTCTTCTGCATGTGCAGTGGCACTGTTGTTTACTTGTGTGTGTTCATTGGAGGGTGATGGGTGTGCTCTGGGTGTCCAGGAGGGTATTTCATAAAGCGGGATTAGCAAGTAAGCCGGATCACTTTAAAAAAAATGTTATGTAACATCTTCTGAAATGTTTGCGTTATTGCATTATTACATTATTTACTACATTGTTATTTGTCAACATGCATGACTGACACATATTCCTAAAGGTGCTATTCATGTTTTGTCTTATAAATTCAACTCAGTATCGCCAGGATATAGAAAAATCTTTTTTCACAGTTATCTGGCTAGCTTGCAAATCCAGCTTTGTGAAACAGACTCCAGTTAATGCAACTCATGACCACTGGTTGTTTTCTTCTATTTTTGTTCATACTTTTATCTAAATTGATAATAATTAAATAATTAAATTCAAAATTTAATTGTGGTACTTAAGGTTGCTGTGTCTTTATGTTTTATTCTGTGTAAAGCACTTTGTAAAATTTGTTTTGTGAATAAAGGTACTATCCTGCAGAGTACCTGATTGTAGAGGTTGTGGCTATTGACGTGATTTCTGTGGAAGGTTATTCTCAGGTATAATCCAATGGCATCTACGTGGACGGACTTCAGCTCCCGAGCTTTGAAGCCTGTCTTCTCATTGTCTGATAAACAGACATACCTGTCGTAAGAGTAATAGTATAATATCTTTACTTTTAAGGCTTTTTTTTTTAAATAGAAGTTACAGAAGTAGATTCATATACATACTATGTTAAACTTTTTTGTGTCAGGGATAACACAATAAAATAAATATAATTACATAATAAAAAATAGGCACGCTAGGCAGTGACCAATGTAAAATGTAAGTTAAATAGAAAGAAACCAAAAGAGAAAGATATTCCATATACATAAAATTACAAAAACTTGTTTACATACAACAATAAAATATTGCAGCAATCTATAAAATTTATGATCCATGTCCACATATAATCCCAGCACCACTATAGTGTTTATCAAGGTATCACTTCTTAACTTGTATTCTCAAACTATTTGGGTTGGTTATACACCTTATATCAACCTGAATATCTAAAAGACCTTTTACCAAACATCATGTTAAATTCAACTACTCCTATTTATACAACATCTGTTATTGGTTTGTTCACTGACCATGTGATATTTGACAAATAGCAGTACTATATTCAACTTGGATTATTATGCTATTCTCATGTCCTGAGTTTTCTTCAACAGTATATATTTTCATTTCTTTTTTGTCTAAGTGTGCTGTGCTGCTTTTGTATGGCATACCCAAACCCTGACTAGTCTTCTGTTGTTTCTGTTCTATTCTACACTATTCCTCTGTTTCAAAAGTCTGTTTGTTAGATTCCAACATACATGTTCTTATTCATTGCTGCATCCAATAATATTCTGCTGCAATGACCCAATTTCCCCAAGGGGATCACTGAAGTTTCATTTTATCTTAACCTACATTTGTATTTCTAATTAAAAGATGCAAAGAGGTAAGAATCCAAACTGTCCACAGCTCATTCTGCAGTCTCACCCCAGCCTACGGAACTGCCCGGGGAGCCCAGGGGTGCTGGCGTCAGGGAGAGTGTCTCCAATGTGGAACTCCACCTTGGTTGGGATGAGGTACTGGTGGGCCAGCAGCTGCAGCTTCCTCACCCTGCATCGCTCCACCAGCTGGACAGTGATCTGTTGAGGGTAGGAGCACAACCTAGAGAGGACACAAACATAACCTTACAGGGGAGGACTGCATGCTACATTGTTACTCTGCTGGGAGGTGGGACGTAAGAATCGACACACAATGTCATAAATGCAAAGCACCCTACACAGTTCAACACTACAGAGAATTTAAGTGGAAGTCATTGTTTTGCATCGTTTGTATGTAGTCAATTGCCACCATTTGGTGTGTAGTCCAAAATCTCAGCGGTAACTATGAATGAATTTCAAAATTCATAAAAATACCCAAAATGAGGGCTGTGTTAAATGAAGATCCATGAAATATACTACGTCTTGTTCCAGGGGTTAAAATACATCAATCAACATCACCTTTGAGAGTTTTTATCTTTCAGTTAAGCTTTTAATTTAGTTAATTTATGCATACATGCAGATTCGGATGACGTCAGAGCCGATCTGCGCATCAATAGTCCCCACACATGCCTGACGGAGATCTGCACTCTACTGAATGCACTCTAGTTCTATAATTGTTCATGGTTCAATTTTCAAGAGCAATGCTCCCTGAGGAGCATTCTGACTTGTCGGTCAGGGATACCAAATAGCACCAAAACACCCCTGCAAAACGTTTCCCATGATCAAAGAAAAATTGCAGCCTGTTTTGAATTGGAAATGGCGAGTAGGCCTAGGCAAGTTGCTTTAAATGGTACACTCCATGATTCAGTGTCCGCTAGAGAGAGGGAGAATGTATGTGTAGTTTTTACTTAAGTGATTTCTGACCACTAGGTGGTGTCGAGAGCACAAACCCTGTTTGTAAATACATAAAGCAGCTCCTCCTGCCCTTCCTAAAAGTGGATCACTTGCAGACACCAACAGTAAAGAGGAAAAAAGTTTTTTATGTTGAAAATGAGGGACATATTTTACTACAACTTTATTAAGGATTACTAGATGTCCCCCAGTTTCACATTCAAAAATGTGAAACTGCAAATTCTCAGCTACAAGGTTAGCTTTGAATGAACTGTTTCTGTTGCTGCATTGCTGATTTACGATGCACTGAAATTTGGATACTGTTTCTGCAGAATGTGCAGTTTCAGAGAAGCTTTGAATGAAGTTGAAAGCAGTTAGAGGGTGAAATGGAGGGCAGAGGAAGAGCCTATCCTTGGGGTGATACAGACATTTAGGAAGCTCAAAACAGGCAATAACAAGCTGGCTATAAATTGTATGGTAGAAAGAAACCAGCAAATGACAACTCACACATTGCAAGGGATCATTTTACTGCACAAAAAATGCACATAATATTGCTTAAGGTAGCTTTAAAAATTTACCACAATGTTTATGTACCTGGTGGATCTCCAGCCACTGACACAGGGTGCATGGACCATCAACTCTTTGGCACTGAAGTTGTCCTCATGCCCAGAAGAGCTGGCCACAATGAATCCAATCTTTTTGGGCATCCCTCTGATCGACACTGACAGAACACAGACAAAGCCACATGAGTAGATCTAATTTTTCACTTAATAGCCCACATGCATCACTATATGATTCAGTGACATTATGTAAACCTATTTTCCCACACTAGACTAGAAGTCAGGCTTGTAGCAAAAAGGATGTTAACTCAGATTTTTTAATATATGAAACTCTTGAGAACTAACAGGCTGCTGTGGTGTGCTGAAAGATTCAAGCTCCAAGTACAATGTCACCCAAATTCCCTCTTTGTTATCACCGTCTTTGCCACATTGCAGTATTACACTCAGCTCAGCTGACTTATAAAAGTCTGTGTACACATGGTGTAGAGCTTGTGTGAATGTACACATTCTCACAGCACCTTCTTTTGTAATAAACACCAATTCCTGAGTAAAGAGCTGTGTATCTACTGTTTTGGCGCAGTGCCTACTAACCAACAAAACAGGGACTTTGGGACTATCAAGCAATGCCATCATAAATCTACAGGATTTACAGTAGACGAGGCCGCACGATTCACCAGCCACATAATGGAAGTATTACAGGGTAATGCACTGTTACAATAAGCTGTTGGATGACACCCGCCATTTATTTTGACACTATTTTGTTAGCTGTTATTTCACTACACAAATGAATATGTACAACAAGCTAAGACATTACAAAGGTAGTTTTTTAGATGTTCCTGCCTTAACTTTGCGCCGTGCTGGTATCAGTAGTCTAATATTTAATTTGGCATAAGTGAGCAGTTTCCATTAATCTCGGCTTTTAGAGCTGGTTTGCACTGCTGCACGCTGTTTATTTAAATGTTTAAAGCCTGCGGGAATAACAGGCTGAGCAGCTCTAAAAGTTTACCTTTTACTGAAACAAGTACATGCTTGGTATGTGAGGTACAGCGAACGAACTGTGGGTCTTAACGAAGTCTCACGTCATGTTAAATGAGCGGTGTATGTTGGCGGATAAGACAAGATGAAAAGTTCGTGGCTGCTATTCAATAGATTACGGCCTTGTGTTGTCTCCAAACAAGAGAACAGAATGTGTCCAGCATAGCACCGCAAGCCCCTGCTAAATTGAGAATGACAGACCATCGCATTAGCTAACTAACGTTACTCAGCCAGCCAGCTAGCTGGTTTTGAACTTGGTGTATTCGAAAGGTATTTTGTTGACCAGATGAACTGTAACAAATATACTGACAAGTGACGTGCATTATAACATTCTGTCATTAGTCAGCGGTTTAAAGTGAAAAAAGTTTTAATGCATGTATTTCGGACTAAATATCTTACCACGAACATCACCGGGAGGTTGACAGGTCGCAGCTCCATTCTATCTCCATAACCACCGATGACAACAACCAGCGCAGACTTGCGCAGAGGAATTATTGTCGTCAGTCGCGAGTGTTTGTGGTCAATGAAGTTTTCCACATGTGAAACAAGCTTTCAATATCAACTTCGCAAAAGGACCATTTCGCAATAAGACCATTTACTGGGGGCAGTATACTTTTGTGTAAAGTTATATACTAATGACCATATGTGCAAAAAACGCGGTTTTGAATACATTCTAACAACTTCTTCCTTGTGGTTTGCAAGGTTTGTGGTACTAAACAATACCGGAAGTTTAGACTATTTCCCTCATTTCCCTTCAAAATGAGAGCGTCACTAAAAATAAATATCGGCTTGTACAAAACAAAACCGTATACTATTAAACTATGAAATCATTATAGCAAATGAGAAGCGAAATTGCTTGTTTCGTGATATAACTAGTGAAAGACTATAATTATTTAATGACTTAAACGCAAAACTTCAGTTCCACGCAACTTGGAGTTCCAGGCAAACCATCCAATGAAAATTATAAATTCGGTTTGCATCATGATTTGAATGTTCCATACAGGTTTGTTGACATTGCAACAGTAAAAGTTTCTTTTGAAATCTGCAACCAATTGCATAGAAGTTGCATGGTGGGAAGCCAGTCTAGACAACATCATCCATCCATTCTTATACACATTCATTTTCACTTCAGTATCATGTGTTGCTGTCGTCATCAACATCCCTTACGTTGAAATGTGTGACCGGAAATTATATTTTGTCTTGCCCTGGCTAACTTGACAAGTGGCGTTGAGAAGCATGGATGACAGCAAGGAATGGCCAGAAATAGAGAAAGCAGCGAAAGAGAGGAGACGTGAGTTAGTTTTACAAGGTCCTGTGGTCGAAAGCAGAGTTTCCTCTAATGGAGGCCTCAGCCCTGCCATCTATTCCCTTACACTGCTTAATTATCTGGAAGTTAGCCAGTGTCCGAGCTTGACAGAAATCCACGACGACATCAAACATCTGATAAACCTTCAAAGCCTCATCCTTTGCAGGAACAAGCTCGCCTCCATCCCGAAAGTCATCGGTAGTCTCGGCTCCCTGAAGGTCCTGGACCTTTCAGTCAACAACCTCAGGGCTTTACCGGAGGAAATCATTCAGCTAGGGGAGCTCAACACGCTCAATGTGAGCTGCAACAGCCTGGAGTCCCTGCCAGAAGGGCTGAGTCAGTGCACCAAGCTCTCCAACATCAACATCTCCAAGAATCACATCACTGGATTCCCCGCTGACTTCTACTCGGACCGGCTGGATCTGCTCAGCACGGTGATCGCCTCTGACAACTCCATTCAAGAGCTTAGTGGGGATGTTCACAAGTTGTCTGCTCTGAAGGTAGGCCGAACCTTTTCCCAGACTCCATTCAAACATCTAAAATGTTTGATATGTTACCCATTTTCGGCACACATGCATGCAAGTTAGAACATCATTTACTGCCTTTTCTGAATAGACAGGGCCTACTCTTGTATTCGGCATAACGTTACAGTCAACACATCAAGAAGCAGTTTCAAATACAGTTTATCACAGTTTAACTTTTTGACTATAGGGCGGTTGCTAACTCTTGTGTACGGAATCCCCCTAGGGTCACGTGGTAGGAAAAAAAAACGTATAAGTCGGTACCCTCAAAGAGAGATAATAGAGATAGTCTATGTAGGGAGATAATCCACCTAAAGCGAAAACTACCAGATAGTGGTGAGGAAGATACACATTTCTATGTGTTTAGATGAATGAAATTTGAAACCACAGAAAAATACACTAGAGATTTTCCACTAGAGAAGGGCTACTGTATAGACTTGGACTGTCTGCTTGGTCTTTGCTTTCCATTTTAATAATAACAAAAACTATATTGACTTAAGAGTATATGGACAATGCTACACTGCCCATGGCTTAGTCCTCCTCATGTCTGTCTCCTCACTCAGATGTTGGACCTGTCCAACAACATGCTGAGTGAGATCCCCGCTGAGCTGAGCGACTGCCCCAAACTTAAAGAGATCAACCTCAAAGGCAACAAGTTCAAAGACAAGCGTCTGGAGAAGATGGTCAACGGCTGTCAAACCAAGTCCATTCTGGACTACATTCGCGCTGGCGGCAGAGGGAAAGGAAAAGGAAGACAAGGGGAGGATGGAGATGATGCAGAGGGAGGACGAAATGCAGACAAGAAGAAGAGGGAGCACAAGAAGAAAAAGAAAAAGACGGACGAACCGGATGAGGTAGAGGAATTAAATAAGATGGTGGTGAAGGTTCTCCATGTTTCCGATGCCCCCACAGCCCTCACAGTCAAAGTGAGCGGGGAGGTGAAGGATGTTCGGCCGTACTTGGTGTGTTGCATGGTCAGGGGCATGAACCTGAAGCCTGGGAATGCTCTCAAGAGGTTTCTCATGGCCCAGGTAAGGTCACAGCCTTAACAAGGCCACCGTACTTACATCTGGTATTGATGTTGCATAATGCAAGAGTATAATCACATGTGCCATGATCACCAAAACAATAACACTCGTTATTTTTCTAGACCAAGCTTCACGAGGATTTATGTGGGAGAAGAACCTCTGCGACCATCGCAACTCATGACACGCAGTTTCTCAAGGGTCCCTTGGTGTATGACGCCAAACCACCTGCGCAGCTTAAGGTATCTGCCTCCTGTTCTCCCAGCAGTTTAAAGGAATACTCTGTTTTAAGCAAAATACCCCTTTTCTCACTTAGGGTTAGGGTTAGGGTAGCGTTTGGTGTTAGCTCAGCATAAAGACATGAAGTCTACAGGAGTCATTAGCCTAGCTCTTACAAAGTGAAAAAATAAACCACACAGCAACTCTGAAGTTGTCATATTTATACAGTGAAAAATGTGTATTTGAAATACATGACTTGGAAGTAAATAAAAAAAATAAGTCTAGGAGAAGTTAGATGGTAGAAACTATTACCGTTGAACGCAAGTGTTCAGCGGTTATAGTTCCTATAATTATAATATATAATTCCAAGACATGTATTTCATACACATGATAAGTTGTATAAATAAGACAGCTTCAGAGTTGTTGAAGACATCTGTCAACCAACCAGGCATGCCGTTTTCTTGAATTTGAAAGTACTAATTACATTAAATATACAATTTTAAGTTGCTTACATTTGGCTTTAAAACACTGTAAAATGTTGCGGCTTCATGATGTGCTGTCTTTCCAGTGAGACATCAGCCCTATCACACAAACCTAAGAAGGACTAGAGATGTTTTCATTTTCCTGTTTGTTTCATGTACTGTACATTTCATTCAAATTCTCACTGGAAAACTCTTTAAAGGCCTCAAATTTAATTTGATCCAACTGTTTGTTAGATCGTGCCACTGGGTCGTAAGGAGGTGACGGCCATTGAGCTGATGAGGCAGCTTCAGCTGGAGGCTGACGAGCAGAGGAAGCAGAAGAAGAGGCAAAACGTATCAGGCCTCCACAAGTCAGTACAACACATAACTCTCACACATAACAGTAATTTTGTGTCATTGTGTTGGGGGGAAAGTTTTCAAGATTGCTGCTTTTTATAGGCAGGAATCAAGGAGATAAATTAGAAATCAGAAATTGCTCAGACCGAGGAAGTGATTTAGTTTGTGTAACTTTCTTTTGATTTGCAAAATATAAAAAAGACCAACACAAAAGTACACGCAAACTGATTACAGTAAGCTTGAGGTGATGCTTATAAAGTAACACTAACATTTTAGGCATAATGCAAGCACGTGATGATGATTATATTGAGAGCATGATCAATACCAATGTGCAAAAAGGGGATGGATACTGCATGGGGAAACTGTAAAGTCAATGACATGATATTAAATTTAATCCAGTTTCTTATATTTGTTTGATAGTAGTCATATTGTAAGAAATGGTTGGACACACGTCAAGTGAAGTGTTATTGAAAAGCATTAGAATAAAACCAGAAATAGTTTTCAAGTGGAGATATTCCACCTATAAGAATATGAAGTCACCTGCAGGGGGCGACCTAGACAGATAAAACTGGGCTTAACAGACTAAAAGGAGTCTTCGTGGTCTATGGCAGCAGTTTTCAAAGTTTTTCATGTTCCAGACTGCCATGTTGGCTTATATATTAAGACATGGACTCCCATTTGAAGCAAATTTGTAAATGCTTTGTAGTTGACTTTGGCTTTTCATATTCAAATAAGATGTATCTGCCTTTGTAAAGAATTATGCCAATGAAACATTCAGTCTACTTGAAATTCACATCCTTTTTTGTAATGTAAACTCTGGTTTGTTAGGAATCTACATCACTGGAAGAGGAGTTTTCTCAGTGTATCCTTACATAAAAACAATATTTGAAATCAAATGGCAAAGATAAAGCATTGTTTCCCTTGTAATCACGCTTAACAGTAAAACTTTGATTGGGCCACTGCAGTTTGAAACAGCTAAATAAATCTTATAAGAAAAAACATACCAATGCTCTCACCTTGCCTTAGGTGTCTTGTCCTTTTATGTAATTTCCAAACCATATACAAGCTCTTCATAACCAAAATACATGTCTCTTAAGAAAAATGAAACAAAATATTGTCAGATGATTGTCGTCTTCATTACTCAAACTGAGAAAAATTATCTAGATTTTGAAGATGATAAATCAGAATCAGAATCAGAAAAAGCTTTATTGCCAAGTACAATTTTACACATACGAGGAATTTGCTGTGGTGATGTTGGTGCATGCAAAAAATAAAAATATAACAGTATAACAATATGGCAATATAAACTATTAAAAAGTGACAGATAATATAAATATAAATGCACAATATAAATACACAGTCTGTTTTTGGGATGAAAAGAGCAATCCAGCGGGCAGTGATCAGTTACCAAAAACAATGTGCAAATGAATGAGTAGTACAAGCGTTAATTTAACGCATAGAGTTATGGAACTGTCAATGTGACAAGTAGAGTCAGAGGTAGAAGCGGAGTATGGAGAGTGTCAGGGGGGGTTCCGGGCCTTGTTGATAAGGCTGACAGCAGACGAGAACAAACTGTTCTTGTGGCGTGAGGTTTTGGTCCTGATGGACCGCAGCCTCCTGCCAGAGAGGAGTGACTCAAAGAGTTCGTGTCCAGGGTGGGAGGGGTCAGCCACAATCTTTCCTGCACGCCTCAGGGTCCTGAAGGTGTACAGGTCCTGAAGAGACGGGAGATTGCAGCCAATCACCTTCTCTGCAGACCGAATGACACGCTGCAGCCTGCCCTTGTCCTTGGCGGTGGCAGCAGCGTACCAGATGGTGATGGAGGAGGTGAGGATGGACTCAATGATGGTTATGTAGAAGTGCAGCATCATTGTCTTTGGCAGACTGAATTTCTTCACTGCCGCAGGAAGTACATCCTCTGCTGTGCTTTCTTGATGAGGGAGCTGATGTTCGGCTCCCA
>OMKZ01030662.1:2846-25278 GCA_900302535.1 Neoniphon sammara
CTACTGCAGCTTTACGTATGTTATATGTTGCCACTCTTGATAAACACCTTCTCTTTCTCTCTCTCTCTCTCTCAACCACACACACACACACACACACAAATATAGAGCACTGTTTATTCATTCTACCCCAGGGGCCTCAGCCCACCACTTCAGATGGACTCTACTCTTTTTCTGACCTTGAAAAACACCCCATATACTGCATGCCTATTGCCACCAGCGGCAGAATTATACACAGAAAAGAGACACAGATGTGTACAAGTGTATACTAATTTCACAGTAATAGTGCTTGGAGTGTTTGTTTCCCAGTTAAAGCAATCCTCCTATTTTGTTCTTTCCAAATTTGATATCCCAGTGTTTCAGATGCTTAGCTTGGTTCATTTCCTCTTTCGTCGTTCTGATTTGATTGGCTTCTCCAGATTTCCTGCAAGAGCCTGGTTACAAGAATCGTTTGCCCACAGTATTTCACTTCTCTCGCTAACTCAGTTGTACACTTGCCTTCAGTTAATTTCCTTTGCCAAGTGACACAGCACTGTACACAATATGTTATAAAGGTTACATAGATTGCTTAAACTTTTGAGAAAAGCTAAAAACGTCTGCAAACTGCCATGCTATCTTTCAGGTTCAACCTGTTTTCCGAACCATTGTCAGATGGATATAAAATAAAATATTTTTTCCCTGAATGAGTCTGAAGTTCTCCTTTGTAACTTGCATGTTCCACTGTACATGACTTTGTCCTGCTGAGCTGTATTTACACCAGGCTGATGTTCGCTGATATGGAAATATGTCTGTTAAGCAGATTAAAAGCTTATGCTGCTTTGCAGATCTGTGTGTAATAGGTTTACCTTCTCCACTGAGCCCTCATAATTTTACTTTATCATACAAGCTGACCAGAAGATTAACCCCAGCCAATGTTGGGGATAAGCTGGTGATTGGAATTCATCTAATGAGTTTAATTCAGAATATCAGTAAAATGAGCGGTTCAGAATCGGCCTCACTATAACGGTAGGCGCTCTACTTCTCACCGTCTGTTTGTCTTTATGAGGCTTCAGCTCAGCGTCTCAGCTGTGTGGGCTGTCTCCACTGTTTTTAATCGTGAAGTTGTAACAGTTCAAACTGCCAGGATGAGTGTTCGCCTTACATTCACTGTGCCCCTGTGGAGTTAGCGATGATCATATGGTCACTACACAGTTTTTAAATTGCTCTCTTATCACAATATGTGCAAATATTGTATTTTAATAATTGAACATCTACCAGCGATTCAATTCTGCCTGGGATAGTGTAATCATATTCTCAGTAGAGTAGTGTCTGTAATCGAATGAGGATGTTTCCGGTGGGCTCGGGTTCGAAGGGCCTGGCTCCTCTGCTCTTTCTCCTCTCTGTGGTTCCTGCAACCTTAATGAAGCAAATAACAGACAGAAATAAGTTCATTACATAGAGGTACTGCAGGCACTCTGGAGTGCAGGTTTGATGGAATAGTTTGGAGTGGAGTAAGTTTTCAGGGCCATCCTTTATGTCTGCTGGCTTGCCTGAGCTTGCTCACATGTGGAGATTTAGTTCTCTTATGGCATTAAGATGACAAATTCCTTTCTCACTTCTTTTGGAATATGCTAAAAAAAGGCAATTAGTACTCCAGGGTAATATGTCTGAAAGAGAGTGTATATGACAGCCATTCTGCATGAATGTTAGAAATAGATTTTTTTTCTCCTTTCCCAGGCTTATTTGCTTCTTCCCCACCTCCTTTTCCTCTCTGTCTTCTCTCTTGAACTCCCCTACTGAAAATGAAATAAGCGAGGCCTTTACACCAACACAGAAATGAAACTCCCTAATTCTCCCAAGTGACATAGGTTATCTTTGCAACACATATAAAGACTGAACATTGAAAGAGTGGTTAATCTGTAAATATATTCTTTCTCCTGTCAGCAAACAATAGAAAATGGTTTTGCCTTCATCAAAATCATTTTGTTTGTTTGTTTATCTAATGTGGATATCAGCAGAGGGGACCTGGAGCTGCGTACCTGTAGCTCTCTAATGACATGAATCTGGTAATTACTGTGAACTGTAAATCAGCAGCAGATGTAATTAAGTCAATGAATGACTAAGAAGGTACTTGTGTAGTTGATTTGATGTATTATTTCATCCCGGTAAAGAAGAATCAAATCTCTTGCTTAATATTTTCACATGCTACATCGTGACCCCTTTAGTTATAGATAAACTTTAGAAAGTACAAAATAATTCCATCTGATCACTGATTGAATGTGTTCACAGAGCTCTATTGTTTTGAAGTCATACTTGGACGATAACAAATAGATTCAAAGTGGTGAGATTAAAACATAATGTTAAAATAATCTCTCCTACATTTCTCATGAATTACAGTGAAATTAAACTATTCTACATTTTGCTGAGGACCCCCTGTATTCCTCGCAAGGAACCCTGAAGGTCCCTGGACCCCACTTTGAAAACCATTGAATTATAGTACCTGAGGTTAGTCTGGGTTGATATAGATGCCAGCTTCATCAAAAGCTGTATTACTGTTTATATTTTGATATAAGTTAAATAGCATATGCCATTAAATAGCACACTCCGGGCTCATTTGATCTCATTTGTCTAATTTTGCTTACTTTGAGTAATGAAAACAAAGAATCAAATGTATTTTGGTTTAGTGAAATAATGCACACTGTGCTGTGGAGAAAATGTAGATTAGCTATTTTCATCTCCTCTGTGCACAGCAGCACAGAGGAGATGCAGGAGTTGAATGAACTATTTCACAACCAAATGGATTCAAACCTACAAATGGATGCTTCCTGAAAGTTAGGTTCTCAGTAATTGCAAAATAATCAAGCCATCTCTTATTCTTACAACATATTAAGCAAGGCTCATATTCATACGGCTAATTTATGTGACCCACAACATCAGAAAAAATGGTTTAATGTTTTATTTTTTTCACTGTCATCTTCTGTGTATAATAATCTCTGGTGTATAAAATATGAGTATGAAACTGCTGGTTTTGCTGCTGGTCTAATGAGCAACAGAGTGGAGAGGAGATAAAACGGAATATAGAGAAGATTGTTCAGTTCCTCAGCTTGTCACAGGCAACATTTCAACAGGCGCGCTCTCCATCCACTGCTGAAGCTACAGTGCTGCTGCTTTTTGAACATCTCACTGATGAAGAACTGCTCTTCCTATGCGTGTACGTCTGCACAGGCCCACGTGCCTATGTGTGTGTGTTTGTATGCATCAAATACAGCATTGGTGTGTATGTGCACGGTGTTGAATGCTTATGCCAGCGTGTGTTAGCGTGCCGGAAGCATGTACGAGGTGTTTTATTCTGCTTCGTTTGAAGACGCTTATTTATTTGCAGTTACCCCTCAAGGGACAGCAACCTTGACGTGTGCATCTCTAAGCATCTGCAAGCTTCATCTCACTCTCATATTAGCCGTCGGAGTGTTTTTGTCACCTGATGCATTAGAGATTCACACCACTGTATGCTCAAACCAGACGCAGATAAAAGCTACGGTCTGCCACCACACCCTCATTGTGTGAAGTTTGAAAAGCGGGTGTCTATATGTACATACAGTACATTTGTATCCGAAAGAGTTTATGTACCAGTATGGGAAGAAGAAGAAGACAGTGGGCTGCAGAGGGATGTGAAGGGTTCTGGCTCTTTAAGGCACGGCAGATCAGTGAGCAGGGGTCTCGCTGTGCCGGTGCTGGTGCGGAGTGAAGCTGATTAATTGTTGGTCCCTGTTGGGAGTGCCACTTAGAGTCATTCCTTGTGTGTCAGTATTGATTCCATCTCTGTGAAGCTGGCTGGCACATGAGTTGGTGTGTACGTGAGTGGGTGAGTTGTTGTATACAAGTGTGTGTGTGTGTGTGTATGTGTGTGTGGGGGGGAGCGCATTTTAACACATAGGCAAGCTAATCACCCTGCTTCTCTTCTCTCCTCTTCTCTCCAAGTTCGAGCTCAAGTTGATTTATCTTTACAGCCTTTAATCACAGACATTTCTCAAAGGGCTTCGCAAACAAATTGACCCTACTGGCCAACAGTGAATCAGAGCAAGGTGATGAAACAAAGATAGGAGAGAACAGAGACAAACACATGACACGTAATAACAAGGACATAACAGCGTAGGAAGAACCACCAACCTTAGACCCTCTGAAAAAAAAAAAAAAAAAACAACAACAAGAAAACATTACCGGGAATAAATGTAAGAAACCTAGGGTGAGCCAAAGACAAAGAGGGATCGGGCGAACGGCTTAGCACATAAACAATAAACATGGACAAAGACATCATTTTATCTCTTTTAACTCTTAAACCTTTGCTTCATCTCCTCTTTCTTCTTCAGAAACTAAAGCTGAGCTGGAGGATCTTATGGCAGATATCAAGAAGTTGGCCAACAAAGTGCGCTCCAAATTAAAGAGTGAGTATCATTGTTCCCTTCTCTCCCCTTTCCTTCCATTCCTCTCATTTCCCTTCCCCAAATTACCCCATCATCACCAATGCAATCAAATAAATTTCTACTTATACATGTTCTCCAATACCTTAAGCGGAGCTGTTTAAGGTAAAACTTTATCCATAATTACTGTGTAAACTGGTGGAGTCTCTGCTCCAGTGGGCACCGTGATAAGTGTCACTCACTTGATCCATATATGGAAGAGCAAAGACAGTTTGGATTTGTGCACACAAACTCAGTCATGCTCATGGATCATGGACGTGTTGCTGAGAATGTTATGGATCACAGCAACCAACATGTGCTGCTGTTGACCTTATGTGCCCCGCCCATTTTCACTATTTGTCTTTGTATTTCCAGTCACTGGACTTCATAGCAAAGATACTCCAGTGGCTAGAATGGATGAATCCCAAACCAAATGAACAGTGCATATATGGACAAAACTGAGTACCTTGCTCATTGTCCTTTTGATAAAACTTACTGTAAAGAAAGAAAAAATGAGTGGCTTGTGTTTTTTTGTTTGTTTGTTTTTTGTTGTTTTTTCATTCAAAAGTGACAGACTTGGAAAGCTCACAGATCCATTGCTACACACTGTGCCAGAACTGGAAAGACAAAATTAGCAAGAACGTGTTACAGAGAAACATATCGTGGATAGGAGTACCTCACTGCAAAATGTTGTCCATGAGCGTCTGCATATATGTAGTATGCGTGTTTGTGTGTGTGTGTATGTGTGTGTCTGTGTGTGTAGTGATGTTGGTGCATGACAGTGAGTTCTGTTTTTGTCTTGTACTGTAGTTTCTCTGTGTCCCCTTTCACCCTGCTTTCTGCTTCGCCTGTACATTTTACGACACTGTTTTAGCCATTAAATAAAACATGATCCCGCTCTTACTCTTTTCAGCTGTCTTGCATTCATCCTTGTCTTTTACTTTTGTTTCCCCTGCTCCTTCATCGTCTGCCTTGCACAACATAGTTTCTGTGCTTCAATGTGTGAAGACCCTTTTGTATGCCTGAGCCTGAAATCCTATGGCATTACAATTCCTGTGCAGAATTTCCACTGCTATATATACAACTCCTATTGATTCCTCTATGCTTCCCTACTAGGCTCAGGTGCTAAAGAATAGGGGCCAGAGCTAAAAAAAGATATACATCTGTTGTTCCTCCAGGAAAGTAGAACACAGCTTCAACGCAATCAGCAAGGAGATAATAGCCCATATCCATCCCCCTGCCTACCTACAGATACTTCATGCACACACACACACACACACACACACACACACACACACAGTGATACACAGCCTTGTGTACATGCATGTACAACAGATATACACAATTGATGCAAGCGCTATCAGGCGGAACAGGCTCTGCATCACCGGCCTCTAACAGTGTCACTGCAGTTCACATCAGTTGTTGCCACAGGATACCTCTGTGTAGTAATTTGTCCCCACCGCATGTGTGTGTGTGCATGTGTGTGTGTCTAGTTGGTCAGTGAGTGACCTCATCTCTGTCTAACAGTGCCCTGGGATAAATCTCTGAGAAAGAACATCAACATCATTCTTTTTTTTTGTGTAATAAATCCTAAACCACTCCACAGGATGCTGTAGGTAACATTTTGATTCATTTATTTATTTATTTATCGAAGATATTATGTGAGCCTATTAAATTTATTATGCCCTGCCTTGCTTATCCTAAGTATCTGTTGGGCTGACAATTTTTAAGTGTCCAAAAAGGATCTCCATTCTATGTCATATTTATTTTATCATCATCATAAAGTATTATACGATTATCATTAAAAGAAGAAAAAAATAGAGGGGTCTGTCATTACATGGTCAGTACGTGACCTGCTAAACACCTACATCCACAACCACAGCTGCCAAATGAGAGTAATGCTTCAGGCACTTGTGCTTCAATCATCAGTATCATACAGTGTTTTCCCTAAACAATCTTTCTAAAGCCGTGGCTGACTTTATGGTGCTCAAAACCCAACCAGCCCAAAGAGAAAGTTGTCACTGGCGCAGTTGTCTTCTGGACTTGAAGCTTATGGACATTCATAGGCTAACATGCATGTAACATATACTGTACATATTTGCCAGTTGCAGGTAACAGATTTTCCAGTGGCATGTTTTACAGCAATGGTCCGATCTGCCAATATATGCTCAGTGGCCATTTTCTTATGTACACCTAGCTCGTACTGGGTCGGCCCCTCTTCTGCCTTCAGAACAGACTGAATCTGAGGAGGCAATGATTCAACAACCTGATGGAAAAGTTTCACATGGATCTTGGTCCGCGCGAACTCGACAGCCTCACACAGCTTCTTCAAAAATTTTCAGCGCCTCATTCAGGCTACAAACATCCTGTTCCATCTCATCACAGAAGGGCTCTATTGAGTTGAGAAATGGGAACAGTGGAGGCCGTTAAAGTAAACCAAAGCCACTGTCATGTTCCTGTAATAATCTGGAGGCAGTCTGTACTTTGTGACATGGCACAATATCCTGTGGGAAGTATCAGTTTGAAAAACTGTAGGCTGTGCCCTTAAAAGAGATACACTGATCAGCAGTAATGTTTAGGTACTGAACATGTGATACTAAGGGATACTCATTTATGCCCAAGAAAGCATTCCCAACATACACCACTGCCAATCTGTGCTGTTTACACCAGGCGGAAAGGAGGAATGAATTGATTCTGTTTATGCTAAATTCTGTCATTTTGAGGCCTGGAAACAGTGTGTTTGCTACTCGTCATCATACAGCATATATTCCCCATTACTTAGATCAGTGATTCCCAAACTTCATCATGTCAAGGATCCAAAAAAAATAGATGCACAGTTGACCACAGAACCCCATTTAATCAATTTAATCTATTCCTCCTTTTGCTGGGGGTCCTCTTCAACCCTGGTGGTCCTCAGGGTGGTCCCCAGTTTGGGGACCACCAATGACATAGATTATATGTCTTACCTTTTCATCATGTCTGCTTGCTCAATACAGTGGGAAGGAAGTTATTGTGTAAACTGATAACTAGTCAAAGGAGTGTAGACCTCAGGGGTTTCACAGAATTGTCGACTAGCAAATCTGCTAATCAATACTTAATCAATCAATACAGAATTTCAGTTCTGTGCAGTAATGAATTAGCTAAATTGTCACTGTTTGCTTCAATAAACCAATACATTTATAGACTTTATGCAACCTGTGGACATTCATGTTTATTGGCGAGTGCTCACAGGCGATTCAAATACAATCTTGTTTTTCCAAGAGTTTGAGCATGTAATCTTAATGCACATAATAAGCTATTTAGAGCTTTTGAGATAACCAAACAGCCCAAGGTGGACATTTCCTAATTGAGAATACATTACACTACCCAGGGTTTTAGTTCACTGCTCTATTTTTTTATGGTGATACAGTGTTAAACTGAATGTTCTCTAAGCAGTTGTGCAGTCAAACAGCACTTTGAACATCCAGCTCAGACAAGGGTAAAGCCTGATGTGTGACTTGATGAAAATGTGAATGTCTGAGTAGGCCCTGGCTTATCTTTTGTCCCTTCTCATTGGTAAGACACTTTCATATTCAGTAAGACAGATACAAATCCTAATTTAAATGGAGGAAGACAACGAACAAACATAAAAACAGATGGAAATGTGAATGGGCCGGTCTTTGCATCACTGTGTGATTCAGAGCCCTTTAAATGGCTTCTCATTCACTGTGTTTTTAATTTATGTCATTATCGTCAGAAGCAGCTCCCCTACTATGACTTCTAGAGGTGTGAGTGTAAAGGAGCAGTCAGCAAAGTGCTCATTACATGCAAAAGCTGCTGTTCCATTCTCAGGAATCCACTTAAGAGGGATGAAAGAAGAGAGTCGTCCCAGTAATTTATACCTTGATCAGTGAAATTCCTATTCAAATGCCACCCAGTCAGGCATTTCTTTTCCTTAAGCTGCCGTGTAGCAGTCTATTATCCCTTTCCCCTTCTGAGTGACTTTCTGTCACATGTGATGTGCGATTGGGGAAGGTGTGCATAGAGGAGAGAAGCAGCTCTTGAAACTTTTATGAGAATTTAATGCTCACTGCTCTGGCAGTGATTGTAGTGTTATATTAGGACAGGTCCGCTTGGTGTAGCGTTTTTGTTAAATGCTCCATATTTTGCAGTTCTTCAAGGAAAGCTCTGCCCTGGTGATTGAATGTATATTTTTGTGTGTCCTTCCAGGTATTCAGCAAACCATTGAGCAGGAGGAGGGGCAGAACAGGTCATCAGCTGACCTGAGGATACGTAAGACACAGGTACAGGAAAACGGTGAAGTCGAGTATTAAGGGACATGAGTTGACTGTTTATGAGGTGAAGGAGGAGAGAGGACTGTTGTTGTCCATCTATGTTTGTCCCTATTCACCTCGTTTCTTTACCATTTCGATTACCTATTGAATTAGCATCTACCAACAGCATCCAACAAGAGCACTCAAGTGAGGTGTGTTATTCCTTGCTCTCTCTCCAGCACTCCACACTCTCCCGTAAGTTTGTAGAGGTGATGTCCGAGTACAACACCACCCAGTCGGACTACAGGGAGCGCTGCAAGGGACGCATCCAGAGACAGCTGGAGATCAGTGAGTAGACATGAGAGATTAAAGTCTCCGTCCTGACTGCACTGCATGTATTCACCACATCCAGATCTCATATTAGTCGTATAGTATTTGGTAGGCCTGCACTAGTATATACCGTATTTAGCCCATATATAATACTGAGGTGCAGGCACATCCAATGTGGTTTGTGTTGCAAATCGCTGGTTAAAATCAATATCTACTACTACTGCTATACCAAGACTACTTACTACCAGTATTATGGAGAAGTAACCTACTGTTGCATCGCCTTTTTTATAATAATATTTCATTTTGGTAAAGGGTTTTCACTTTGCTGAACACTTCTTATAAATAAACACTGAACCAACAATATTCACTGCACTGAGCTGATATCACGCACTTTAATTTTTAAAACCGAGCCTAAAAAATCTACTCATATACAAAATACAATGACATTCTTCTGCATCCAAGGGGATTACTTACTATCTGTTTGCAGTTATGAATAATGCAATTATTAGGCTTTAGCATGTGTGTTGAACATTCATTACCTAGGCAGCCAGCCACTGTTCACTGTCTGTGCACTCATGTGGAGGTTATGAGTCCTCTAAAAAAAAGATTAATGATTGTGGAAATTCACTTAATTCATTTGTATGTTATTCTACAGGCATTTGGGTTGTATAATCTTGCAAAACAGCCACTCTCACAGGCATTATAAATAAAACCATTCTACAAAACACATGCATTGCCCGACACCTGCACTCAATTACTGAACCATTATAGTAGCACAGGACAGCAAAACAAAATCTCTTTAGGAATTTTACTGTCTGAAGTGTGTGTGTGTGTGTGTGTGTGTGTGTGTGTGTGTGTGTGTGTGTGTGTGTAAAAGTGGATATTTGTGTATGCATGCACATGTCTGGTTGCCCCAGCTCAGATCCAAGCTCCTCTCATTCCTGTCACACTGTTTGCGTGATATGATTTGTCAGGTATTATCTCCAGGCCCGAGGCTCAGGCAGCGGGCACTGACAGGGCCGCTGCCAGCCTGCAGCTACCTATGTGGATGGCTGGCTGACTGCCTAGCAGGATGCACAGAGCCAGCCAGCTGCCCCAAACAGGCATGGCGGCAGAGTCACCTCATACACACACAGACATACACACCCACAACCACACAGACGTGTGCAGATGAAATTCTGACTAATGTAACGGTAACGGCGGAGCAGCAAGGGTGGCTATGTCGAAGGACGCTTGGCACAGGCCGAATCTCCTCTGGCCATCTGTCAGTTTACTGGAGTGGACTCATGCAGCCAGGTCTGTATGTGTGAGCCCAGCCCGGCCCAACCCAGCTATGACAAACACAATCCCTGCCCAGTGTAATTATACTGAGCAGTATAGTCGACAGTAGTCAGACAAGAGGACAGTTGTAAGAACCTCATTGGCACAGGCCTAATAATAAACCCCCTCATCCATAAAAACACACACCTGACTCACTTTTTCCTAAAGCTCCTCTGGACCCATTTGGATTTGTTTGTCAGCTGGTGGAGTCACAGGAGGGCCGTCTAATATCACCTGTTGTCAGGGAAGGGATTAGAAAAAGAGGGGTAGTAGAGAGATGGAAGAAAAAGATAGAGGAGACAAAAAAATAATGGTTCACATTTTTTTTTTTGCTGAGGAACCAAAGTGAAGCTTCTCCCCTGAGATTACGCCGCTTATATGTTTGTTTTTTCAAACGGAATTTAATTTCTTCAGGGTCATATTGCGAGACAGTTGTGTTTGTATGGTGCAAACCTTTTTGTCTGGTCTGTGTGTGAATCAATAGGAGTGTGTCACACTCAGAGGTAGACAGAGTCTGGTCTGTTAGAGTATTGATGTGTTCTTCTCCAACTTTCTCTCCCTTCCTGTTCACCTCAATCCAGACCAGCTTGATGTACAGAGAGAGAGGGGAAACAGGCAAGCAGCAGACATAAACATGTTATTAGCCATCATGTTTCCAGACAATATTTTTTCTTTCATGTTTAACAATGCCACTGTGTCCCTCACTACACCCCATTTGTTTGGTTCAACCCTCATTAAAGCCCTCTTTCTACACCTTTGTCTCTGTAGGATTCCTCCTGTCTCAATAAAATGATCGAAGAAATTGCCAGCAGTAAATCTTACTGAGCAATTTTCTGGAGAGAAGAGGTCATCCAGATTGATACTATGCACTGCTACATCTTTGTCATACCCAGGCCAGCATTATATTTATATGGAGTGTAAACTACAACAGGTTGGATAACTTTCATACAAATGAATAGCTGTCAGTAATGCATTTCCATACTGAGCTGCTTTAAGTACTCAGCTAACCAAAGGGGGAAAAAACATTGTTGCTAATTTATGAGCCCCTCCTCCACATTTTCATATTGTTCGGGCCTTGAAATAAATGAAGAGGTGGCCGAAAGAGCTGGATAATATATTATACTGCATACTATAATACACATAAAGATAAGAGCTGGATAATGTATTCTATACTGCACTATAAAGCAAAAGCTGGATACCATATCATTATTATCACTTGGCTATAATTGGCTTACCTGGTTCATAGCTTTTGCCAAGTTCACAGTCATTGATAATCACAGATAATTAAACTAAGACAGCCAAACCTTTATCATACTTTAAAGCACAGGACTAGTTAGCTAGTGAGCCCTCTAACATCTAGCCCACTGAAAGACTTTAATTTAAAGCCCCGCTTCCTCAGAGTCTTCAATTGGCTTAATGAAGCTGAACTAATGTGTCCTCCTTTCTCAGTGGACCAAGGCACCACACCTCTGTTTGAATATTTTTGCATTACGGATTAAACACTCCGCAGTCGTAACACTGTTGTATTCCAAGCCAGTGCAATAAAATTTTATTGGTAGCATTGATTTGGAATGCGCAGTATCACATGTTGATTTGAATCTGCTTTCTATCAACAGTCATCAAGCAGGTAAGCTCATTTAGTTATGATGGGGCGCAGCGGAATGGAAAGGGTTTGGAAATATATTGTGTGAGGCTTCTGACATTTATTTGTGTGTTTTATTTACCCACAGATGCTCCTTTTGCTGATAGTGTGCACACAGTGATGGTGAAAAAAAAGATGGAGATGGAGATGTACACATATAGCAGATACACTTTTACCACTCACATACAAGTTTACTTAAACGCAAAATCAAAGTAAATCACATTCATGCCTTTCTGTGCAAACGTACACATTTTGCTTTTCCAGTAGCCTGGATATTCACATGTAAGTAAAAATGTGTAAAAGCAAAATGCAGATGCTTATTTTCATTCCTGTGCAGGTGAATTACAGTGCATACAGAGCAAGTATGAAAATCACTCAGGCTTGTTTTGCTCTCCACTTTTGAACTTCGGTGTGGTCTGCCTTTTTTCACTCTGTGCCTGGAGGGTCTCACTTCATTTGTGTTACATAAGAATGGAAAAGAAATAATAGTGGTGCTGGTAGAGTCATACCATGAATGATTTAATACCCCATAAACGCCATGGTGAAGTGAGACTTCTTGGATTCGCATTGGGTTTCTCAGGGTTTGGGTCTCCATGGTAACAAATAAGAGCCTCCCTCGGAGCCTGTCGAGGCTTTAAAGAAGCCAATGAGGAGCGGAGTGGAGATGTATGTGCCTTTGTGTTTGTGTGGGAAGGTTGTTTCAATTGTTTCTGTTCGTAATTATCCATGGCGTTTGGGCTCTCATCTCTACCTTCAGCATTAACTTTGACGCTATCTTTACTGCTCAGGCTTCATGAGAGAAACAATAGGTTTCATCAGAGAGAGAAAGGGACTGATCAACATGGTGGCCTCTCACCCCTCTAAATGATCTTTCTCCCTTGTCTCATATATCTGAATGCAACATATCATTAGTGACGATTATTAAACCACAACTCAAGAGAAATGATTGGTTTGATATAGATATGAAGATTTGATTTGACATGACACGGCCATTATAAAGTATGCGTAGGAAAATCATCAAAAGGACACACACTCACACACATACACCAGCAAATATCAGAGAAGAGCTAGATCAGTATTCTGTCCATGAAAGCAATCATTGGCCCTGAGTCCCAACCATCATCACTCACCATCACCCTACCTGCTCTGCCACTGAAACCCCATCACAACACGAACAACTGTCCACACATATAAACACACACACACGCACACACATGCACACACACACACTCTCTCTCTCTCTCTCTCTCTCTCTCTCTCTCTCCCTCTCTCTGTCTCTCTCTCTCACACATTCTGATTAGGTCTAATACAGGCTTTGCTGTTGCATCATAAAACTCCCAACAGCCACAGCTCTTGCTGTGGTGTAGGCCCATGGGTATGTGAGAGAAGAAACATGATATCTGAGAAAAATAGTCCTGGTGTGCCTGGAAAGTTACAAGTCTGATTTTTGTCAACAAATTTCAGTTAGTGTGACATAGTAAACTTGTCTTTAGCCCTATAGTCTCCAAAACACTTGGAGTGGTGTCAGCTCAGTTTCAGATATTATTTATTGAGCATGTACTTGAGTGGTGTCAACTCACTTAGCCCAAATGGACAATTACTTTTCCCCCCAAGATTTTTACCTTTACTTAATAGTGTCTAGTGGAGAAAGTGAGTCAGGCCCTTTGTCTTGAGTTGGATTCACTGTTATGTCACAGAGCCACCAGGGCATCCAGACAGTTGCTTTTGACTTTATTTTGCTAGCTTACTAGCCAGCAAGCTAATTTAAGCAAAGTTACTGTTTATGTCAGTGTAAAATAGTGTCCATCCTCGGTTCCCAGTTTATTTTTCAAACTTGAAATCGAAAACAGCCCCATGTTTCCTCAATCCTTTGCCCCTTCACCATAAAAAGAAAACTTTCCATACTTTTTTTCATTACAGAATACATAATCTGATAGTACATGCTCAGTAAATAATATCTGAAATGGTGTTAGATAAAAAAAATCATAAAGAAAAGAATCGCAATACTTGAGAATTGATTTTTTTCCCCACCCTTACTGGTTGCCTAAACAAATTGAGACTGGTTCACTGACATAATTTAAACACAAAATCAGTCAGAGGTGAAATGATCAGCGCCAAGTCAAAAAAGTCAAAGAAATCAGCCATGTCTTTTCCATGTTGAGAGGGCACATCGTGTTTAGAAAAAAGAAGCTGTGGAGCTCCACTATGGCTGCTGGAGCCTGAGTGATGTGACCTGGAACAGCCTTATATATAATTAGTTTCTGGACTTGTGGCATTGCATCACAGCATATGGTAGACCCTCACACTGTCTTACACATAATCAAAGGGGACACCTTAATTAATAACAATGTTCCTCAAAAACTAATTACAGAGAATATGACAAGGCTATGTGATCATTCAAGCTTAAGTGATTTTATAACAGAATGAGGATTCAGATATGAAAACAGATAGGACGACATGTAACAAGTAAATTATTGTCAGAGAGGGTAAAAATATCCACGCTTATTAAATAATTCACAATCTGTCAGCCACACATTGGTCCGTTTTGAGGCTGTCAGAATGTGGCTTCTTCTGATCCAGTGTCCCATGGCATCACCCTGCCCTGGATAAAATCATGCAGAAAGCACAACGTTATTTCTCTATCAAACAACTTGTATGTAATGTTGCAACATTAACATTCAACATTCCCTGTAAGCTTTGGGCAGAGGCAACAGGTCAAGTAATGAGCAGTTCAGCAAACTGTTGGCGTCTAATTTTAATCACAGTTTCCTACAGGTTGAACACTCAGTTAAGTTGTATGGTTCTGACTGAAAGCACCCCGTCTCTAATTGAATACATAGTTTGTCTCTATACAATATTCTGCAACATATGATTCGTAATTAAACAACTTGTATATTTACATTAATGGAAATTTAATGTTTACTTCTGTGGTAGCCATATCCCCTTATGATTTTCCTTTAAGGTCGCTGCTTTTTCTCTGTCGCTCAGATCCATGACTCCACCTTGGGCTAGCATGCTAGATTAGACCATTAAAATCATCATGCAACTATACTGATGGTAGAGAACTTAGAGAAACTAGTCAGTTTATATTTATATCATGTAATGGCTTGGGTGTCTTTGTGGGTAAGGGATTGTGGAATGGCTGCTTGTATTTAGAGGACTTAAAATGTGCAAAGGAAAAATTGGAGATGATGCTGACAGAGTCTGAAGACCTAACTGTGAGGACACTTAGTGTATCGGTGGGGCAGAAATGGAGCCCAAGAGAAACAGTTGAGCAGGCACAGTCAGCACTCATACATTGGGATATTGCAACAAGGGCAGGGGGGCTCAGTGCAGGACATCCTCAGTGAGGTTAAGCAGTCAGGTGTGGCGCAGCCGTTTTCCAGCCAGGGCCAGTAGATGAGTTTCGATAGTGTCAAAAGGAGGAAACTTGTCTCAAGGGAGCTGTAGGGTGTGGCAGCAAACCACATTAGACCCACTACAGGTGTGAACCCATCTCCCCAAAGTCTTGGTCAGTGGGTGGATGATGACCCTCACCTGTCTTGTATATCCTGACATGAAGATTATCAGGCTTATTTACACTAGTTTTCCCCACTGCAATCAGACACTTCATCAGGACTGTGATTTGTAACGAGCATGACGTAGCGTAAGGGATGCACAGATTCAATCTTAACTGCTCCAAATGATGCACAGAGTGATCTGAGCTGTCTCACTTTAGTTGGATCTAAAATTTCTTATATGAGCAGGAAAAATAACATCATGCTTGACTGGTCTGCTAGGATGCATATGATTTACATATATTTACATATGATTTATCAACTGCTGAACAGGTCATTTCCAGTCAGCAGGGTCAGCCTTCTCATTAGACAGTGGTTGTTGAGACCAGTAATGAGTTTAGAGGTTTATTAGGTAATATTGTCAACTAGATATAAGGCTAAATATTGGGACAGTCAATATAGGTGACTCTAGTTCTGTTTGGTGTTGAGTGGGTGTGTAGGAGGATGGTTCTGGGATGGCAGAACGTCCTGTTGAACCTTAAATTATGGACTTGCAGTAATGCTGCATTCATAGCAGAAGGGAATAACAGTTTGAAAGACTCGCTTATAACAAGAAGATGTAGATTAGGACACATTTCTTTTAACATGTGAATTGTTCTTCCATAGGGATGCTTGCCTAAATTGCCTAAATTTTTGCGCAAATCATTTCTGCAGCTCACCTTGTCTCTTGATAAATGCCTTGAGAGACAGAGGGATGAAGAGGTTGAAATGTAGGTGAAGGCTGAGACAGATGGATAGAGAGAAAATGAGCATGTGGCAAAGAGGGAGAGGCACATCGCTCTCATCATCTTTTAATTAATCCTCAGACGGACATGAAGGAGGAGAAGGCATGACTATTATTAATCAGGGAGTTTTATTAGTGCTCCCTAATGTGGTCTTTATCCCTATCAGATGCTATTTGAGGAAACTTTTAAATCTAATAGCATGACACCTACACATCTTAATGCCTGAGCTTAAAAGTCACACCACTGGTAAACATCTTGGACACCTACGACAAAGACCATGAGTGCACTCATACAGAATAGAACGTTTGTGGCTATGTCTGTTTTTACTTTTAGCTGGAAGAAACACAACAAATGAGGAGCTGGAGAGCATGTTGGAGAGCGACAACCCAGCTATCTTTACCTCGGGGGTAAGTGACAATAGCAAACGCAACATGAATGCACGCACAAATAATGGTTTTCATCTAATTCTCCTCCGTCTCTCCGCTCACTCCCTTGTTCCTTTTCGTCTGCCCTTTCCTCAGATCATCATGGACAACATCACCCAGCAAGCCATGAATGAGATTGAGACACGGCACAATGAGATTATCAAGCTGGAAAACAGTATCAGAGAGCTTCATGACATGTTCATGGACATGGCCATGCTAGTGGAGAGCCAGGTGAGAACCAAAGCGCCTCCCTCCCAGTGCCTACAGCTCTTTGGTTTGGAGCTTCAACCACACACAAGTTGTTTGATTGCCCTTCCATGGTGCAAAGCATGCAGAAGTCAGATGCATTCACAATTTAACACTCAAGTTCAAGTTCACTTTATTGTCATATACTAAAAACAATGAAATTTGAATTCATACTATTCTTCCCATTTCTACATACAGACATAAAGTGCAAATAGACATAAGTAGAGCTGTAAGTGAAACATAACTGCATAAGTGCAACAGCAGTCACTATAAATGGAGTGCATACAACAGCAATAACAACAATAGCACCCAGGACAGTAATGAAGCAGGTGGAATGAATATTTTATAGGGTTGTTTAACATGCATATGGCTTGGGGGTTGGGGGATGGGAGGGGGTGTTGTTCATGAATTGTGTGAGTGTGTTTTTATACTGTGATACTTCCTACCCGGTGACAGGATGGAGAATTGTCTGTGTGTTGTGCGTGAGGAAACACAGATGATGCTATGGGCTTTCTTAAGCCCATACTAGATGTTGATTTAGATGTCATCAATAGAGGACAGATGTGAGGCTGTAATTTTCTGAGCGCTCCTGACTATCTTGAAGTGCTTTGTGTTCATGAGTGGTGGACTGGCCATACCAGACTTTAATGCAGTTTGTTACAATTTTCTCAATAGTGCAGCAGTGCAAGTTTGCAAGTAACATAGAGTGTAAAACAAATGTTAGCTTGAACTTAGTCCTGTTCCTTGACAAACATAAATGCACACCACAGTCTAAATGAAATGCAAGTATAGGACAGTATGGGATACAAAAAGAAAAAGTAAACTGCACACACCATGTAGTTACATGCTTTAATCACTGATTCGACAGTGAAATGTCTTCATCAGGGTTTTCATTCTAGACATTTCACCAGGGACTTGGCTACTAGGTCAGAAAACCACCAGCATCTTATAGGACAGTTTGAATGCCAATATCTATCATCAATTTCTTCCTGTCAGCATTTTGAAAAAGCATTCTGAGCATTCAGTCCAAGGCAGAGGTTTAGAAACCATTCTGTTTATATTAGTAACCTTATTAACCAGCTTCTGCAGCAGTGCTTCTCCATATGATAAAAATAACTCCTTTACAGTGGTTGGGGCCTGTCAATTTACATGCAAGCTGTAGGGTCCATAATATAAATATGTGACTGTCAATTATTAGCTCCACCAATGAAGTTGTAACGAGGTTATATTTTCACCCCTTTGTTTCTTAGCAAGATATTTAAAAAGTTTGAAATGACTTTGGATGAGATTTGGTAGAACAAAAGCACTTGGCCCTGGGATTGGGTGATGTTGTTGATTTTGGTCATAACCATTAGATGATTTTCTTTTTTTTTTTTGTTAGCTGTGACCACAATGTTTCATTCAAATGCCAGTGGGAAGGTCCGACATATGGGATTTCCAAGTGGGCTGCTAAACAGCACTGCATTCACTTGATATTTCGTCGGAACATTAAACCCGGTGGACAAATGATAAACAAACATAAACTGTTACAGAAGCTGCAAGTTGAGCATTGGCAGGCACTGCTGTGATTTTTTTTTTTTATTCCAAGCTGTAGATGTACTAATAGCATGTACTTTCTCAAGTGTATATGTAGTATCAGCTGAAAAGCAACAGAGCTTTCTGTGAAAATAAGAGCTGCCTGTGCTTTCCTCAGTGAAGTGTAGAGCTACAGGTAAATATGTCGGCCCACTGTCTGTACGTGTGACTGCATGTGTGGGCTGAACCCCTGGAGAGATAAACTGTCTCTCATCAGTAATATTGGGTCTGAATTATGCAAAGGACTCTAAAAGGGAAACCGAGTGTGTGTGTGAGGGAATAGATGAAGAAGAAAGCATGTGGAATGTGAATATCAAAGTAAATTGTAGCATGTAGGCGATTTGTTTTGCAGTGACAACACAATGCAATAGTGGGCTTCCCTTTATAATTATAATGAGGGAGTGGTAATTGTATAGATGTCCAATACTGTCGCACGCGTGTGTGTGTGTGTGTGTGTCTTGCTATACATATATGGATGCCAATAATGAATGTACACAATCGATCAAATGAACACGTCCTTAATTAACTGTAAGCTCACACCAATCAGGACTGCGCTTCTATCTGTTTATCAATTTTGTTTTCCTCAGCTATGCCTTCTCTGTCCCCAACTGTCTTCTCCCCTTCCTCTCCGCTTCTTTTTTTTCCCACCCATTTTTGTCTTCTGAAACACCACTGATTCTAAGCTCTAGAGAACTGAGAGCAGAGAACATCGCCCCCCTTCTGATATGGCAAGGTAATTTGCTTGTGATTCTTTTCTTGTTCTTTTTCTTTTTTTTTGGCACATTGAATATTCATAATTGTAGTGCATGCATGGAGGTATGAGACATTTGTTGATTCCAATTAAGACACAATTAAGGACTCATGCTGTGTTAATACAATAATGTGTCAGTTAGAGGGAAGGGTTAGGGTGGATATAGAGAGAGGAAGGAAAAAAGGGGCCGAACAAGACCCTTCTTCAAAGCCATGTGTTACAGTTCCTGTAACATGCCCATCGAATAAAACCACTGTACAAGGGCTCACCTAATATTGATTCAGATATTTTTTTTAAATTAAAGCTGCTGACAGTCGATATTTTGAGCCGATATTCAGTACATTACATGTGAACATTACTGTGCAAAAAAGATAAAGAAGAAAGCAATTACTAGAGTAAATTTCTCTTTAATTAAATATTTGAATAAACCAAATGACCAACGAGAATACTGCAAGTGCAAATTAAAAAGGTACTGTCAAACTTTTAGGGAAAAAGAGTAAAAGAATAATGTCTTTCATATCAGAGATGGATGATCTCCTACAAAGCCCACACAGCACTTTATCTAGAGAGGAGTTTATTAACAGATAAACAGCTATAATTAAAGAAAAAACACAGAAATGAAAAGTCCAGCAGTGTGTTTCAATAAAGAGTTTAAAAGATGGCACTGAGTGTTAGGTGAGGCGGAGTTCTGCTGTCTCTTCCCCACAGTGACTGCTTATTTCTTCCCATGCAGGGGGAACTGGTGAACAACATCGAGCACTGTGTGCTGCGGGCCCAGGAGCATGTGGAGCAGGCGAAGGAGAGCTTCTCCAAATGCAAAAAGATTAGAAAGATCAGCAAGCGGGTGAGATGCAAGAATCACACAGTCTATGAACCGGCTCTCATGTTCACTCTTTCTCTCTTTTTCTCCCCCTTGTTCCTTTTTCCCTTTGTGCTCCCCTTTCCTCTCTCTCTTGTTCACCCATCACGCCCCACCTGTTCCTCTGCTCCCCTCTCCCTGACCTCCTTTTGATCCCTGCTCTCCCTCCCCGCTACACTTCTCTCTTTCCTCTTCCTGTCTCTACCTGCACCCCGCCTCGATCCTCCCTAACCAACCTGTCCTAGGGGGAAATGATAGACCGCATAGAGTACAATGTGGAGCACTCAGTAGACTATGTGGAGAGGGCAGTATCAGACACTAAGAAGGCGGTTAAATACCAGAGTAAAGCCCGGAGGGTGAGTCACATCTGCAGAATGTGCAAACCAATGCATGTGCACAAACATGCTTTTACACAGCTTGAAAGTGATAGACAGCTTCAGAGGCATGGCATGCGCATATTGTAGCTAAACAGTGACTCTGTCTTTATTTTGTCTGCATGCTCGCCGGTCATCGTTGTGTCGTGCATGTGTGGCATGTGTCTTGTGAGCTCATTTTACTCTATATGCTGGAGCTTGTAAAGAATAATCCACCCACAGATGAAGGGAGCATCATATGTGCACTCTACTGTGACAAGCAGTCAAAGACTTACTGAGAGTGTTTTCTTTTTTGAAACTGATCATTTCCCTCTTCATTTCACAACCAACACCACAGTGTGATTGGAGGAACAAGTCTGCCACCTCTTGGTTGATATTCATATTGTCACTCAAAGGTATAAGAGTTTCACTCAGTGCTTGATCCTAATTTACTAAAATGGAAAGGATATGATCTACTTATTTATTTCCCCCTAACCCTAAGCACAATCTCATAACCTCATTCATTCCATTTCCTTCTTTCTTTCTTTTCTTTCTTTCTTTCGTACTCATTCATTCCATTTCCATTCGTTCACTCCATCATTCAGAGTCATTGTCTAACTCTTCGCTCTCTTTCTTTCCCTGCCCATGTCCCAAGTACAGAAGATGATCCTGATAGGAGTTTGTATTGCACTATGTCTGATCATCCTCATTATTTCCCTCGCAGCTGGACTCAGTTAGAGCTCTCACAAATCCCCACAGGCCTCATGGCCAGTCAGAGCTAGAGGAGGCGTGTCCCTCTTAGCCCGCAGTTCAAGGCCTTAAGGGGGTTTACTTGTTTGATTAAGTCTTCACAGAGGATATGACTGCCACACTGACCTCCTCTTTCCCGTTCAGCTTTTAAAATGTATATTAGTCTCCATAATGTGCAGCATGAAACTACTCATGATCAGGGATGGAGTTTGGAGCGGTGACCTGTTTTTTTTTGGGGGTTTTTTAACTGGAAAACTGACTGAACTGATTAGTCCGAATGCACACTGTGAGTCAAAAAGCTCATAGTGCCTCTCTGCACTGAAATATTTGACTAAATGAGGTCACTAGTAATGTATTGTATTTATGTTCTGTTTGTTCTAATTTTTTCACTTTCGTATGCATTTTTATTTTATTTTTATTCTACAAAGATGAGCTCCTTTGCTGTTTGTGCTTGTTTGTGGAGATTTGCTCACTGTGCTTGTTTGTCATGGTTGTCATGAGTAACAGTTTTGTCATGTGGATGTCTGTTGGAGCGCTTTGCATGGGTACTGCATTCACAAAGCTATATGTAACAGGAGTAAACCGGCCGATATCAACTTTAAATCTGAATTTCAAAGGGCATTGTAATTTTTCAGCACACATGCCTCAACATACAAAACAATCAGCCGCCCTCTTCTAATAGATCAATGTGATGATAAAGGCCCTGGTAATACCTTAAGTTGCCTTGCTTTTTTTTAATCATCATTAATAACTGGTGTTGATTGTTGACTCCAGGGCCATCAAACACTGGAGGTTGACTGTTTATGGACTCGTGGGGTAATGCATGCTAAAAAGAAAGCATGTTCAAAGTGACATCTGCTTTAAATATGACACCTATTACATTTGAAGAGGTAACTTTTTGTGTTTGGGGCATGTGTGAATTTCTATTATTTGGAATGGCATGAACAAAATGCAGAGATAAAGGGATCTGACCAATTAATGAGGAGATGAGGAGAACAAAATCAGATACATTATAATCAAATTGTCTTCCTGCATTTTGTTTTTCTGCAACTTTATTGTAAGCACACAAGTGATATTTCTAACATGTTTTCTTCTACTCCCCATTTGCTGCCTTGGATGACTTATTTTCTGTTCTTGCCATGTAGAAGAAAATTATGATTATTATATGCTGTGTGGTGCTGGGAATTGTTATTGCTTCTGTTGTTGGGGGGAC
>OMKZ01030668.1:7471-27856 GCA_900302535.1 Neoniphon sammara
GACGCACCTTTGGCTTACCTGTACAGGATACACCTGTCGCAAGAGTCTCTCTCTCTCTCTCTCTCTCTCTCTCTCTCTCTCTCTCTCTCTCTCACACACACACACACACACACACACACACAGTGCAATTTCAAAAAGTCACCTTTCCGGTTTGGTTAAAGCAACATGACAGTTATTTTCTCGTCTTTACATGTTCTGGCTCACAGAAGGCAGGTGAAAAGACAGGCATGGAGGTGTAGTTATAACAGCATACAAATAAAGCAGGATAAATATTAAGGCCCATAATAGAAGGTATATCCAGGCTGATGTCAAAACATAAAGGCTTCCTCTCCTCCCACAGGAAAAACATATTAATCTTATAATGAATTTGAAAGGGATTCACATATCACAGCAAAAAGAATCAAATCTAATGATTATAGATAGATAGATAGATAGATAGATAGATAGATAGATAGATAGATAGATTAAAGGCCTTTAGGTTATATTGATTATAGTGGCTTATCATTTTATGTTTAAAACTGTAATCAGTAATAATCCATTGGAACAAAAATCAGTTCAGTCATTTTTAGTCTTATTTGCTTTAACTTTGCCTCCAAAATACATAAACAAATTGAGTGTGAGTCATCACGTATTATTCATCAACCATTATTATGTTGTTATACATTATTATTACCGTGATTACAACCTTCAAGTAACTGCTTATTTTATTAAATCTCTCTGTAACCCTGTAATCCTTGTCTTTTACAGTAACTGTAATAGATTGTGATTATCACAATACTGCAATCCTGCTGCATGTAGTCCATTGCTCCTTCTATGTTAAAATGTAAAAGTGATGAGAGATGGGATAAATCTTCTCAGACTGACGTAAATACATAAATATGACCTACATTCATAGTTTGCACTGTATGAGTAAGTAGCCTCAAACTGTAAACAATGTGAGGTTGGAGTCTTAAATGGGTAAAAAATAAATAAATAAATAAAATACAAGCAATCTACAATATACTGGTGGTTGTTTACCTTATGATAAGTGAAGGTTTGCCATTCTTTTCGTGCCTCCACATGATAAAGATAGTCACTGAATAAGCACATTTAATATATCATAGGAGTTGTGTACGTGTACAGGAGCACATTCCTCAGTTAGATACCTTCTACAGGTAGCTTTTTACATCTAAGACCTGGCGTGCATTCGCTAGTGCAGCACTTCATACCTGATGAGAATACAGAGAGGTTATTGGTGTCACTGAGGAAGCCGCAAAAGCTCTGTGCTAAATATTGCTCTGACTCACAATATTTTTTCTTTTCTTTTTTTTTAGTAGGTTTAGAGCAGGTTGAAAAAAACTTGACAGAATGCCTGTTTTTCCTTATTATTTCCTTTAGGCTTCCTCTGCTGGGAGTCAGAAGTGTGTGTGTGTGTGTGTGTGTGTGTGTGTGTGTGTGTGTAGGGTATTTTGGAATACACCAAAACCATCACCATCATTGCCATCCTGTGGTGTGAAGCAAGCACTGTATATTGAACTTGAAGCTTTAAGGTGCAAGCATTATTATATGATTGCCACATTGTGATACCTTGGTTTAATTCCCATAAACAAATGAGATCACAGGATTTGTAGCCTCTGTCTCTCCGACTACGTTTCCCATAAACCCTGTTGCTTTGTGGCACAATGACTTCTTTGGTCGGAGGTTTTGTGTTTGGCTTTACTCAAAGGGGTGAGCATGCTGGAAGAGATCTTTCCTCATCTACCTTTTAGTCCTTCGAACATCTTTCATTGCGAGAAACTCTGAAGCGTTTAGCTCCTTTTGCACTAGAAGAACCGCGCCCTCAACTGACCAGACTGCACACAATGGAAAATATAGAGTGGGGCTTCCAGTCCTCTGTGGTTGATTTCATTTGTTTATGGCAATTATATTAATGCCTTAAAATATTTGATTTATTGGTTTATAAACTGGATTTATCAGTATTAAAATGCTACATGTAGGACCTTTAAATGTGCTGTCATTTTCTCTCACGAACAGACACACACACAAACACACTAAGGTAGTTATAAAGAGGAAGTGAGTTGGACAGTGTGTGTTGTCAGGCCCTTTAGCCTCAGAGCACGGAAACCAGCTGTGCATATCAGTAAGAGCGGTCGACCACAAACAAACATCCATCTCAGTCTTTATTAGAATATATTACAACATGTCATGTTTCTGAAGCATTAAAATTATCAAAAATATAAAATCCAGCAATAAAATGTGCAACAAAGCAGTAAAACAGCTCATATACAATTAGAAGACAGCATTAAAAAAAAGAGAGAGAATTGCCCTTCTTTGGCTCAACTTCCCTGTTTCCATACTTTCCATTCTGTTATTGCTTGGATTCTAAAAAAAGCAATAAGGAAATGGGCACCAGTGCAAAACAATGATTACTTCACATCAAAATATATGCAGGGTAAGATATGCAACATTAAAATATATATATATTTTTTAATGTTATTGAAAAAAAAAAAAAGATTTTTCTCTGTTATTCTCTAATCAAGTCACTTCTTCACGCCGATGGTTTCATACGTGTCATGGCTGTGAGGCATCAAATCCTGAGGCAAACAGAGAGATGGAAATCTTACAGTGATAGATGGACACTGTAATTTCATTGTGTAAGATATAATATATTTATGTATTACCTTTTTAAAGTAACAAAGTGCTTTGAAATGAACAAAACAAAGATGCAACACAAGCATGTAATAATCGAAAACCTGACTCCATAGCTTAAAATCAACTCCAAAAATCCAGAGACCAACAATAAGAGCAAATATTACATGCACACACACACACTTTCTCTCCATCTCCTTCACATTAACATTCCCAACAATGTTCCCCAGCCACTCACCTTATAGATAGCCTCCTCAGGATTCTGCTAAGGGTATAAAATGACAATATTAGTTACAAAATAATTGCAAAAACAAATGTTGATTGTGACCTCATATACAATGCAAGGGTTTCCGTTTCTGCTGGTTGTGTTGCAAGAGTATGTGTGAGTGAATGCACTGTTTACACTCAAACCCGACGCTTCTCACAGACAGAAATAATCTTTTAGGTTGAGTTAAACGTCAGTAGGCAGAGCTGAAGAACCACATCAATTCAGTCTAGCTTAAGGTGGTGCAGTTGAAATGCAACTTTAATTCTGTATAAAAGAAGCGGTGGTTAGTTGTTGTGAGCTGTGTTGGAGTTCTATGGAGGAGCCATCCAGTCACAATCCCCAACTGGGTTTGCGTCGTCTGGAATATCCCATATGGGCTTGGTGACACAGCAACAGTAAAAGTGTTGCTTGCAACCTCCAGCCAATTGCATGAAAGTGGCATTGTGTAAAGCCAGCCTCAGTAATGTCAGACACTAAGCTCAGGGAGAAAGGCAAGACGGAAGAGAAGAGTTAGCTAATATTATGAAGAACAGCTCTTGCTACGAACTAGATCTGCAGTCTAGCCATACTAAGTTATCGAGGCTAATTAACCTAGCGGGCTGTAGTTAAAAGTAGCCATACTGAGCTATAGAAATCTAGCTAAGCTATTTAGCTAGCCTGCTGACCATTCAAAATGCTTATGTGTAAAATGATTTCTGTAAGACGCTTCTGTCAGGAAAAGAGGTGATGATCAGGGGCTTACCCTAACCCCAACTCTGATTTACACTATGAGCATTTAGAACCATGAACGGCATGGTCATGAATTAATGAAAACAGAAGTCACTCCCATTCAGTTTTGACCAGAGTTCCCACTTTGTCATTCAAGTGTGGTTTTGGCTTCTCCTACTGAGGCTTAACTCGACCAGTGATGTTTTTCTCTTCCTCCAGAAAAAGCCCTGCTCTGACAAGTGTTTCTGTAGCTATTATTATTCCATTTTGCACTGTGTGTGCATGGTATACGTCTGTCTTTGTGTTTCTCTGCATGTCTCATACGGTGGGCTGTGTCTTCTTTGGTCATGTACATGTGTGTGTTCTCACCAATTTTGATTTTGCCGCTGCAGCTTGGGCCTCTCTAGCATTACAGATCTGTTGAGTTAGAAAGAAACAGTTGGAAAACCCACACATATTTTAAGTTGTTATTTCATATTTTATTTTCATTACCAATTCCTATTCAGGTGCCTGGTTTTTGTATGGTACTGACAGAAAAATGTCTTTTGATGGACATAGTATATTTATAATATTAATCTTTAAGATTCTCACTTCTCATCAGTGTCAGTACATTATTGGTCAAAACTCTTAATTCATTAAAATCATTTTATTCACTAAATTCCTTTCACTATAGTGTATTTTCATTCAGTTTTCAGTCAAATACAGTAACCTTGTTATACAGCTAGTTTTCTACTCTTATAAAAACACAGGAGGTTCACAAGGGAAGATGATGACAACTCTGTTCACAATTCAAATAATGTAAATCGGTCAATAATACTCAGACACATGTCGACAAATAACTATGTCAATAACTGAAATTCCCTGAGTTACATATTTTTATGGCTTTGGTACCTTTACCTTTATTTATTCTTTTTATCTTTATGAAGCTTCATTATGCTTACTACAACCTATTTTACACTAGGGCATTAATGATATATATGTTGAATTTTGCAGAAATATAAAAATGAAAGCAAATATCTTATAATATAGATAATGGCTGCTTCCACATAAATATCTACAACAATGATCACAACAACAACAATAATCATAACAGTCATAATAAAAATAATAATAAACCAAGTGAAACTATTTCAGAAGGTCATTATCATGATGTAAAATCTTGACTTTTTTTTTATGCCTAACTATAAGGTAGAAACCCCATTTCCTATCGAGACCTCCATTGTCTTTTCTTTGCCAGTGTAAAATAAGTTTTCCTATTGTTTCCCCCAGAAAATAGCACATTTAAAAATACTTTGAGATATAATTCATTCATAAAAATGATTTTTTGTCCATTTTTATTTTCTGTAGAGGAAGATCAATGCCATACGTACCTTGAGTCTGCAGTAGAGTGCTGTCAAGATGAGCCCGTACATGAACAGAATACCATCCAGCACGTAGCAGATCTGAGGCTCCACGAGAGCAGCTGAGGGGACAGGAATCTTTTGTTAAGAGTAGAATCACACTAACTTTGTGAGATAATAACGCTTATAAATATGCAGTTAATGTAGGGTTAATCATCTAGTAGGATTGGATAAAACAGGCTCTTGCCACTAGTTTCATCCTCGACCATTTATCTCAGGACTGTCCTTGCCAAAACTCTTACAATATTGTGTACTTCTGTAATTTGGCCATTATTTGCATCTGTTCATTGCTTTTAGAATAATGCCAAAAGCCAAATATGTTTTATGGACATTTTATGGCATTAATCTACTGTATGTTATGACCAGGTCTGTGTTCAATTATACTTGAGTTGTTTTGTGAGTATTCACAACAGGCTCCGGTTGACAAAGTGGATTTCAAAATTTCAGATTGTGAAACTGACAGCAACAGGTATTACACAAAGTGTACAGACTAAAAGCATAGCTTTTAGTTTGTAGTCACACAGTCTATGGAAATGTATAGGAAATATTACAACAGCAAAATGCATGTATTTATTTCAAACAGTTATTGCTTTGTTGTACATTCAAGACTATTTGGGAAATGGAAATGAAAACATTTTCTCTAGCTAATATGGTTTTAGAAATATGACACATTACCCCATTGCCCACCTTGTGCTCAACTTACCCCTCCAGTATAGGTTTAAGTTAAACACAAGGACAGGGCACCTTGAACCTGTGGGTTTAGATGTTACACGTCTTAAAAGCTCATTTTCAGTCCTTTCTTGAGGGTGTTTCCAGCATGGAAGGACAGACAACTTTGAACACTCATATTGTCGTCTCAAACTGGGATCAGACCCAAAAAGTCAGTGCTAACTCGGCTCTGGAGCAGGGTCAGCTGGCCCCACTCAAGAATGTGCAAGTGTGAACACTTGCTTAGCCCAGGGCTAAGAACGTCCTTCCCTGGGGCTGGGAAGGCTCTTAGCCCCGGGCTGACAGTCTGAACAGTAATGTTTCAGAAAATGAATGAGCCTTCCTAAGTCTGTGATCACCTGACTGATCTTGGAGATAAATGCCCAGATACAAGGGGTGGCTCCTCTTACCCACAGGCTCAATTTACCCCATTCTCCCCAACAGAAAACAAGATTAGACAGGCTTATTTCTAATTCTAAATTTCTAATTTCATGTTCCCAGTATGCATGTTTGTTTGTACATGCACTAGCATGAAATAGAGCCTGATTAACAGCCTCTCTGCAGTTCGATCACCTCCCTGCAGAAAAGTGGAGCCCAGCAGAAGTCTTTACAGGCTGTCCATTCCTAGGAGCTCCCGAGACCGGAGCTTTATAGGAGCTTTTCAATTTGGAGTGTTATAATGCTGTTTTAACAAGTGCTTAAATAACACTTGTTTTTTGGGAATCGTTGTTCACAGTTTCTCTCAAGAAAGTGTCAGTGAAAATATTATGAGAAGTAGAAATAAAAGCTTAACATTAAAAAATACAGAATGGAGGTTCAGGACAGTGCAGGACAGGAAAGCAGAGAAAATAAAATAATGAAACAATAATAAAAGCGGAAAGAGACTTAATAAAATAGAAAAGAGAAAAGAAACAAAGCACTGAAACTCAATTTTATGTTGACTAATTTCTTTGTGTACACAGGAGCGTTACCAGAGAAATTACTGTACAGTGGATTCATACGAACAGCGAATGATGACTCATATCAGTGGATCTTTTCAGCCATATATGGACCTTTCTTGGCCACTGAAGACTTTTCCCACATTTGGAATATTTACACATAAACAGACCTAGTAATGAACTTATTTGAAGGGACAATTCATATCAATCAAACATATCAAAGGCTGACATTTATGAAAATGTTAAATTGTCACGTGAAAACATTACGTGTCTTGTGTGTTTTGTATACCTCTCTTTTTTTAGTTCTAACTGTTTTCCCCTGTATGTGGGACACCAGAGATGTGGTGTATTATCTACATGAGTATCTCCGTTGGTTTCTGCAACTCATAGCCGAGATAGGCAAAAAGGAAATGCAGAACTCTGAGTAAGCCTCCCAAAATAACTGATAGGATGATACTGACGTGTGACAACTATCTCTCTGCGTGTCCCAACATATTAAGCAACATGAACCCACTTATTTGAAATGTATCCCGTATGAACAGCTACACACTAATGGAGAACCTCTGACGCACTCCTATTTCACAATGTGTTTTAAACTTGCAAGCTTAAATCTCTATTCCCTTTTTTTACGAACGGATGAAGCACTCCTAAATAGGACCAGAGTGGCAAGGACACTATATGCTGTGGTGCAGTAGTGATGGCTGTAGAGTGATGTGTGTAGTTTACTGTCTACATCTGGTCTATTGAAAAGGGTCAATATAATTACAAGCATGTACTTGTGTGACTTAAAATTGAACACAGGACGGTAGAGAAAATGGGTGTAGGGAAACAGCATGGGGCATTTTGCAACCTCTACAATTCAAAACACCAGTCAATTGACTATGACCTGGCCTTCCTAATGGAGAATAATTGTAAAGTTACATACTGACACATATGGTACAGCAAGTCCACTATGGCGCCACATACAGACAGTGGACCATCACATGAAAGGATAGGCCTTGGTCAACCGACTGCCAGTTTCAGTTTTAAAGCGGAAATACCTTAGGTTTCAAAATGTCTCATGTACGGTGTACATTTTAGGACATCCTGAGACCTTTTTGTTGGAGGTGGTTGGTACACTGTTGGATTTTCTAAATCTCAAAAGGAAACAGTAGTTCTTGTTTTCATAACACTTTAATGGTTGAGGCTTTTAATTCACCACAATTTAACTGATGTCTGTGCAATGTTCGTATTATTTCCCATGAAATTACTGAAGAGATCCATATACTGTAAGTGAACATTTAAAAATAAAAATGTAAAATATATATTGTGTCAGACAGACTTGTCTAGAGAAAAGTGTAGCATAAAGCACATGATTTATCATCTTGCAAGTGATCTGCCGCAATTTTTGAGGGTGCTCAAATGACAGCTGACAGATTTGAAATCACACTTTTACTTGTCCCAGTCTGGGTGTGTTTATGGTCAACAGACATGGCAGTCAATAAAGTGGCCCTGTAAGCCGGCATCAGTGCCGCTTCTCATAAGCTGCTGGTAAATCAACAGGGTCAGCTTCCCATTTCACAGGAACTGTCATGTGGTGACTTCACTGCTGCTGCCTACGCTTACTGTGATGTAGGCCTAGATGTCAGAAAACCTTACTGCTCTAAATAAGGGTGCAGACAGCCAGCAAACAAAGGCATTTTCAAAAATCCTTTTTTGCCCATAAACTTTTATATCATCTCTACTAATAACTCCAATGTTGTGTTGAGTTCAAAATCAAATTAATCAGTTCAGCATCCCCTTATCTTTATCACCCTAGTTAAACACGATTTTTATTCAAACATCAACCAGATCAAGATTTTTCTTAATTTTTTTCACTTTCACTTACTAAGGTTGCTCCTATATATGAACAAAACCAAAAAAAAGATCATTTTCAGACCATACAGCCTGTAAAACCCTCTCGCAGCAAAGAGCAACAGAGAAAGCAAAAGGGTCGTCCTAAGTTGATGTCACTACTCACCAACAGTCCCAAAACACATCCACAGAGGAACAGCCGAGAGTAACGGGCTTCTGCCCCACATGGTGACGGCAATGGAAACTTGACTTGACTTGGCTTATTTGTTGGACGGCAGATGCCAGACCCGACCGCTGCGCAGGGGCAAAGAGGACGTTTTGTAGGTGGTTTGCGTCTGAGCTCTGGTGAAGCCTCGAGTGTCGCATACCCTTACAGCCAGAAGGAAGTTGTGGTCTGAGCTCTGAGTCCATTTTTCTCAGATCGCATCAGACCACTCCCCTTTCAACATCAAACCAGAGGAAGGACCCACATTATCTAAGCGTGTGTCATTTTTAACTCTTGATTTCTCACACATTTTGATTGTCGGAGGTAAAAGCAGACAATCCACGTTTACCTTTCAGTGAATTCAACCTATCTAAACCTGATACTGAAAAGAAAACACTAGTTACTACTTAGCAGTTTGATCATAAAATATTTATTAGGTTTAAGCAGGCATTGTACATCAGTGATTACGAGCGGAGTCATCTGTCAGAAGCCTCACTATGACAAATAGTGAACAGGAAGAGAACCTGACACACGGGGCTAAGAGAGGATAGCGTCTCCTCTTCAATATGGAACCAATACGTTATGAGCAGCTTCCGGTTAACGGTCAACCTCGCCAAACACTATGTCCTGTGTACCTGTCGTGAGAAAACACAAAGAAAAGGCTCATTAAGATCCACAACATCCACATTAGCACAGCATTACCTCAACACTTACAGAACAGTTTTTTTTTCCATTTAGAAGCTGGTTTCTTAGAATTTAAAATGACAGTGAGTCTAAGTTTTAATCATTTTTGAAGGACTGGAATAATGTCTCACCAATGATGGCCACTACATCAGCCAGCATGTGTCCCTTGGCCATTTTATCCAGACCGGCCTAGGAAGAAGAAGAACATTGATTAGCATTGAAGATTACAGAAAAGCACAGTGTTATTCACATTATGTAAATGGAAAGGGGCAGTTAAGCTCATATGAAAGTTAATATTCATAATTCATGAGCTTGTAGCCTGAAGTTCGTGCTGCAAACTAATCTAATAGTTTGTTTTTGCAACTTTAAAGACATTTAGCCTTGAAGACCAAAATTCAAATGACTACGTTAAACAGCTATTCATGTACCCATAAGCCAGGATGAGCAGGGAAGAGGGAGAAGAGGCTTTTGTGTGTGCTTTTAAAAATGGTTCTATAGTACTTTATGAAATGTTCTTAATGAACTAAAAGTAGCCTTAAGGAGGAGCCGTTAAACGTGCTGAATAATTAATGGTTGGCGTGTTCAATAATTCACAGTGTCTTGTGAAGTTTAAGCGCGCACCAAGTGAGCGAATCCGGGAGCTTTGATCTTGCAGCGGTATGGCCTGCTGGAACCGTCCGAGACCAGATAAACACCAAACTCTCCCTGGAAGCGACAGAGAGAGAGACAAACACAGACATGTAAACACGCACACACAAATAAATGCACACAAGAAAGAAGCCAGCAAGTTACATAACAAAGGCAGCAAAGTCCTTCAAGGCGCTGGAGGGAATCCCAATTAAAGGGAATCTGAATTTCAGAGAACTTGCGCCCACATCTGTGTAGTGAGGATCTACAGGGTCCAACATTTTCAAAGCAAGTGGGAGTTTTTGTTTGCTAGTTTTGTTAGCGGGGAGTCTAATGGAGCGTCTACACATCATTGTACCTATGGGGCAAGCGAAAAGAAAATAGCAAAAAGGCGTTTCAAATACGATTCCATAACGTCAAGATGAATGAAACTTAGATCTGTCCTTTCTAAAAATGACAAATCGTAAATGCTTAAGTGAGATGGGTGGTCTCACCTTGGGTGCCTCCACGGCTGTGTAAGTTGCCCCTGGCGGGACCTGGTAGCCCTCTGTGTACAGTTTAAAGTGGTGGATCAGAGACTCCATGGACATCTAGCGTGGGGAGCACACAAAGAAATATGAGAACTCAGCAGCTAAAACCATAAACTGATGACAGATAGCAATCCTGACATTTTGAGCACATCAAAATGCGAGGCAGTTGATGACTAAGCGTGTTATTGCTACTCTAACTGGACATTTTGCAATGGAAAATGTAGATTTCCTGATCTTTTGAGAGTTTTTTTGTGCAGCACTGTGTAACATTAAACTAGTGGTGAAATCATGCCTTAAGGACTGGCAAAAAAAAAAAAAAGAAAAAAAAAGAAAAAAAGTTCAAGTTTAATCAGTGTCAAGTCCATTTCACAGGATTGTCCTAATTCCGTAAAGTGGAATTAGAGGAACAGGGGATTATGCAAAGACAATTTACCAAACTGAATGTATTTGCGTAGAGAAACACATAAGTGGTAACACACACTGATAAAATGTGTGGTAAAACTGCAGAGAAAAAGAAACATTTGCAACAGGTAAAATTAGAAATAGCCAAAAGCAAGGGGCTAAAAAAATTATCTCATAGAGAGAAACAAAAAGAGGGAAACCAAACTGTGGTGAGGGAGGTCTGATTATGGGGAGCAGGGAAGCCAAAAACGATCCTGTCCCCGTTACCCTCACCTTCATCTCGGACCTCTTGGGCGGAGCCACCTTGGCGTCGTCCACCTTGATCTCTCCTTCTGGCATCTTGTTGAGAGCCTGGATCATGATCCTCAGACACTGCCTCATCTCCTCCACTCTGCACAGATACCTGGAGCACGCAAAGAGAAACACTGATATGCTCATGCAGCATTTGACATTAATTCAATACAGTTGTTTGTGTGTTGTTTTTTTTTTTACATGAAGACATAAAAACAATGTTATTTCCAGCACAAGAGATTTAAATTTCACTCTAGTGAAATTACACGCACTTTAGTGGAAAGTGCAGGTAAAATGAATCAGTTGAATCAGTGATGGGACCAGTAACCAGCCCAATCATACTGTTATAAAATTGGTAGCTGCAATTAGGCCCATTTTACATACAACTAATGGGTTTTTAGATATAATGTTGCCTTTGTAATAAACCAATATGATAAAAAAATGCAAATGTTGAACAAGTCTTATTTTCTTAATCAGTGATTCTTAAATGTTTTTTTCCCACCAAGAAAAAAGTTCACATTTGGTGATGTAAACTGGCTTCAAATGTGACTGAACCAATCAGAGCCAAGAACTGCAACTATCAGTTTCATCAATAAACGCAAAGATCCAAGATTGTACAAAGTAATTCCCCCAGAGAGGCAATCTGTCATGCAACAGGAAAAAAAAAAAAAAACAGAATCAACAATCAAAATGTGCCGTGCACCCAATGATACCTTGTGGCGGTAAAATGGAACTGCAGGCAGGATAAAATCACTGAGAGGCTTTTTTTTTTTTTGCACACGCTCTCACCTGTCGTAGCAGTCTCCCTTGCTTCCAATGGGGACGTCAAATTCCACCTCGTCGTACTTGTCGTACGGCTGAGACTTCCTCAGGTCCCACTTGATGCCCGACCCTCGCAGCATCACCCCGCTGAGGAGGCAAAGGGAGAGGGGGTGAAAAAAAAAAAAAAAAAAAAAAACAGGGCTTCCTACACAGTTCCGCTCATCAAACTCCTTGACACGTTTCCGCTGATAACATCTGTGTCATCGTCTATGCTTAAACGCTGCTGCTTTCTGTTGAGAAACTTTTGGAACATCGAGGACACTTTTCATTTCAGCTATTTCTCTATTATCTACCAAATGACAAACCAACCCCTAAACTTTCTGGGACAGGTCCCATCATTTTTTGAAGTGCAGAGAGAGCAAAAATCGAGCAAAAGAGACAAGAGCGGTGACATACTGAGCAGAGGGAAGGGCCTTTTCAATAGTGCATTACCTGAAGCCATAGTTAAGGGCCTCCTCGGCAGTAACCACCCCAATGTCCACGGTGCGGTTCTTCCAGATGCGGTTGTTGGTCAGCATCTGTCCACAGGAAAACCAACAGATGGTCAAATCCACTGATTACATCCTTCATGCCGGTCTTACTGTTTAAGAACTTGTGGAGATTAAAAATAAAAACACAAGTCACACACCTCCTCCACCTCGTCAATTCTGATGGAGAAATTCTTGCACCACTCATAGATGTCATCCATCAAACCGAGGGGCAAATCCTGCAACAAAAGATAGACATACTCATTAGAGGATACATTTCATCATCATCACACCTTTTATAAGTAAATGCATCTTAATCTGACTGGTGCACTGATCCACATACATTTCATATTTTAATTCAGTTATTTCTACTTCATATATATGGCATTTGTAACTATCGATTACATTATTTACCCTCCATTTGCTGTATTATTTAACATTCTATTTTTCTTTGTTCTATCCCATTATACTTTGCTGCTGCAATGACCGAATTTCCCCATGGAAATCATTTAAGTGTCATCTTTTCTTGCTAGAAATGACTCCATAGAACGCTGACCCGCTGAAGATCTAATCATATCATTATGTCTAACAGGCTGTGTGCGCAGACGTGAGAGCCGCCTTAATCAGTCCATCGCCTACCTGGTGAACCCCACCGGGTCTGACATAGGCCGCGTGCATCCTGGCTCCAGACACTCGCTCATAAAACTCAAACATCTGAGGAAGGAGGACAGTCAGACCATTAGAGGGCAGACAGAGACCTTCTAAACTCCATGCATAGCGGCACTCTACAGCCTTGTCCCAATACCCACCCTACGCCCTGCGGTCCTCTTCAAAGTGCGCACTTCTGTAATGTACAAGAAGTGCGGACTTAAAGTGCGGACTTGAAGTCTGCACTTCCACAGAGATTTTTCAAGCACAATTGGGACAGACTTCCATACGTGACTCCCGCAACTCCTGCTTGGAAAGCGGCGCTTCTACTTACCTCACTCCTACATTTTTTTTCATTACTAATGTAACAGCAAATATATAAGTATACATCAGAGTATAAAGAGGAAAATACACTTTACACAAAGCTGGAAATCAAGAAGAAAAAAAACGAACTGTTCTGTTTACATATAAGTTCTTCAGCTTTTTTATTTTTACAATCTGCAATAGAGCTTACGTGTTGTGTAAGTACAGCAAGCTGCCCAGGAAGGCTCGGTTTTTATTTGTAAACTTGGATTTATGAATATGGAATTTGGCTGATAAAATTATCAAAATAATTAGATCAAAATGCATGTCTAAATTCCTTTTCTGCTCTAAAACCCCAAACAATACATTTTTCATCAAGAACTGGGGACAGATATGATCTATAATAAATCCCAATATTTTACTTCATAGCACTTTAGTCTGAGGACAACACCGATATAAGTGTGACATGGTTTCAGCAACATCTCCACAAAATTTACAGTTGATACTGATGTCTTTTTTAAGTTTTTGTATATAATGATTGGTTGGGTAAAATCTGTCAATCATTTTACATAATGCTTTTTACTGTATTAAAAGAAACTTATGTAGTAATTGTCACCTCTTTCCCCAGAATATATAAACATTGCTATTCCACTAGTAGATTACAGAAGGCAAAGTTGTAATATCTTGCTGAAAGAGTTTGTGAAAAGTCTTATTATTAAATAAAACGGGCTTTGTTTATACTATGGTCCACTGCATCCACAGAAGGAAGATCAGTCACGCCTACTTGGGATAGCTCTGCTATGGAGAGTCACGTAAACGTCATGGTAAGACAGGGATTTATGGGTTATAGCCCTCAGCAAGATTACAGACAACAAAATTAAATTCCATTGCTTTTCCGAAACTTTTGATGACATTTACTAAATGTCATGACTTTTCCAGGTTTGGAAAATGAGATTTTAAAATTCCATGACTTTTCCAGGTTTTTCATGACTGCGGGAACCCTGCTTGGATGTGACTTCAAGAGAGGACAGACCAACACCACAAAAGGTGAGCGCAGCTTTGTGCAGCAGCGGCCTTTACCTTCTCTCTCTCCTCGAACATCCAGAAGAAAGGGGTCATGGCGCCGATGTCCAGAGCGTGTGTGGTGACAGCCATGATGTGGTTCAGGATGCGAGTCAGCTCTCCATACAGCACTACAATCACAACACAAAGCATATTCAACCACTGACGGCTGTAACTGCTAAAACAAGTAATGGCTATAAAACCATTTAACCATCAGTTTCCAGGGTTACACATGCTATCTGTTACGGGGGACTAGGGCCACTGACGAGCAGCTGTGTGTATGAGTGTCATGTGACAGAAATCCTGCCATGTATTGTAATGTAATCTACCATAAGAAAATAAAACCAATGGCACAGCTGGTCCCATTCACCACACATGTCATGCCATTTGTCTCAATTTGTTTGTCTTGCTGTCTATTCTGAAAGTAGGGAATCAGCACCAATCTAATTTTATATGTGAGTCCAAATGAAACTTAATTTAAAAAAATAAATGTCATTGCATGATTGGAAAATTTAATAACACTATAAAAGTTCTATTTAAGACATGGGCTTAAATTTGATATAATTTAGGGTTTTTAGGGACCCTGAGCCTTGATATGGCCATCTGGTGTCCGTTACCTCTGATCCACTGGGCGCGGGGTGGAGCTTGGATGTTGAGCAGCTTCTCCACAGCCAGAGAGTAGGCCTGCTCGTTGCACATCATAGATACGTAGTCCAGACGGTCAAAGTAGGGCAGAGCCTGAGACACAAAAAGAAGAGCGAGTGAGCCACGGCGGCCGAGGGATTTCAAGAGTTATGCAACGCAAGACCTCATTTTACCTTTTTTTAGTCATTTTGGTCATACCTGTTTAAAAAAAAATATGGAAAGAAGTATAATTGAGGTCAACAGAATTTCATTTTTGTCTTTTTTTTTTTTAAGTTTTTGGGGGCACCATCATTCCCATGGCCCTGTGACACCTAGTTTTGGGCAAGAATACCCATTAGCTGGCAGTACAAACCAATCCACTGTGTAGCAGTATGTTATTTCTCTGAAAGCTATAAAAATGCATGTTTTATAGTTGTAAACAGACCTTTTTTTACAGCAGCCATTCTGACATGAAATAGTAGGTAAACACAGGTGTCACTAATCACATTAATTAAGGTTCTGTACCCCAACAGAGCAGAACTTTCACTGATGTCATTAGTAACACCTGTGTTTACATGCTATTTCATGTCAAATTGGCTGCTGTGAAAAAGGTCTTGACAACTCTTTGTGTATTCATGTATTTTTTTAGTCAGACGTAACTCAAACAAATGCAGCTTTCTTTTTTTTGGTGACTTTTAGAAACCAAGTGGTACAGAGCTAGTCTGTGTTGCAACGGCATAATGAAGAGGAGAATATTTGTATCAGTTTTGTGACTGATATTTTAATAAGTTGATTGGTGAAATGATGTGCCATATGTGCGACATCTAAATGTTCAACAAAAAGTGAGTACGTCACATTTTTGGGATCTTGGGTATCATGTAAAATTCAACTTTCCCATTTGTATTTACCACTTTATTGGGTCATCCAAGTGCATTCTACATGTAACAACATTATGTACAGCATTTGAAGGCAACATCTGCTGGCTACTCTTGATTGCTGGTGCGGTATAGAACAAGTAGTCCTTATGATAATTTGGTAAATATTGCACTCTGGGATACACAGTGTAATTAATTGGCTTCAAAGAAATGAATGTTGCCCCACAAGCTCATTTCGAGTTATTTTATGACCATTTTTGCCCTTTTTGAATGCTGTCTTTACACAGAGAACTTATACTGACATACAGCAGCAGCTAAATTTTGTTTTAATTCTGTGTGAGAGCGACATGCCAGTTGTAAAGCTGGAGCAGAAATTTATTTATGGTGACAAATGTAAATGCCATAGATATCATGTGTGCACGTAAATATTCCATCAGTTCCATCAGTTACTTTGTACAATTACATACATAATGTAAAAAAGTAAAAGCCAAGGAAATGACTTTGCAAACTCCCAACAAGTTTTACAGGTCATACAATACAGTTTAATTAGGCAACTGATTGATTAATTTGTCATATTTTCCTCCATATTTTCCAGTGAACTAAAATGGGCTTTATCTAAAATGAACTTCATCTCATAGATTTGAGCAAAGGAATAAAACAATATGCCCATGCACCAGGTAAGGACAGATGTGCAACTGATTTTACCTGCAGGTAGGTCTTGTACTCGATGAGTTTTTCGGTGCCGCGGTGAAGCAGACCGATGTGGGGGTCACATTTCTTGACAGACTCTCCGCTCAGCTCCAACACCAGACGCAGCACACCGTGAGCCGCGGGATGCTGGGGACCAAAGTTAATGGTCAGGTTGGACACCTCCTTCTCTGCGTTAGGATCTTTGTCTGCAGAGAAAAATAAGATAGAAAAAATAAAAAGATGAAAAAGCCCATTTTTCAATGGCATCTTCAGCTTTGCAATATTAGATACTTATATGATTACAAAACATAAGGTCTTGATATGTTGATATGTCAACATATCAAGGTTGACAAAATGAAAATAAATAAATAACTAAATAAAATCAGAATTGGGACATTTTCAGCTGCGATGTGAATGAAGCCTCAGTGCTCATTTTGGGTCACACTGATAATCAACGGAGGTAACTGCAGTATAAATATGCATTCAGGCACCCCTGACCTGGACAAACAGCCATTGACACCCGTTATAAAGGCTGGCTCATTCAGTGACATGTATTCCATATCCTCAAACTTGATATACTTGCTACATAGTTTAAGTTGTCAGAGATATAAATAGAAGCAAATATTGAAGCATGGAAGCTGGCATGCTGTGTATATGCAAACAGACTTGACACATAATCAAGCACACATAAACTAGGCTTAAATGTCTAGATATTTAGACTGATTTCACATCGCAAGATTATCCATTTTCCTTTTGAATCAAGGTAAGATTTCGAGGGAGTTCGGAAACCCGTCAACTGGCAGCCTTGAATCTGTGACTGTGTGCAAGGATGGTACCGTTCCATGGTGGCGGGACCCATTTCTCATTGATGGTGGTGGGATACATCACTGCCCCAGCATACTGCTCTGTCCACTCCACATCTGGCTGCCATTGCTTCTGCCTGCAAAAAGCAACACGCAAAGTCAGTCTGCTTTTTAGTCAATGCTTTGATCAAATAAACAGATGCGAAGCCAGTCTTCAAGGGCTAACCTAATTTCTCAGCATGCATGCAACTAGGGTAGGTGTCACTTCTCAGGCTAATCGCATGCGGCCAAAGAGGCTTTACACCTATTTGTCATGACTGGCATTTGGGTAGGGCCATGCTCTGACAGTCTGATGGCTGAGAAACAGATTTGATCGGTGTGGGAAACAACTTAGAAAAACTTTCTAATGCCAGTGAGTAAGATATATAAAGCTATTTGCCAAAATGTGAAGACTAAAATATGACTATGACTTGGCTATTTGAATTCACACTATGTGAAGGCCTCTGAGGCTGAATTAATAAATGCACAAGGCTGTTTTCTACTGTATTCACGACATATTTAGGCCTAGCCTAGGTAATATGAATGAGGACACTGAGATTTTTGCACATGCACACACCGTTTCTTCTGCTATGTTGATATACACGTAACAGCTTGGTTTTAAACCTCTGTCTGTTGATTTGATTAAATTTATGTTATCTGTGAAATATTGAAACCACCATGATCTTTCGTTCGTGAGCCTTCAGGATGCCTGATGGGGTCATGATGGTAAACACTGACACACGTTAGGTAATCAGTTAGCTAACGACAGCTAACAGGACATCTAACGCGCACTTATTCTGCAATAAAAAAGCTATTTATATGAGCACATCTATGTTTTAATATATGGCACGTTCGTATATTGTACTTGAGAAAGTTCAAACTGTCTGTGATAACTGGTTTTTACGGAGCCTGACAGTGTCGGCTTTTTAGCGTTATGCTAGCATTAGTCGTTTTGTGTGTCTCCCATTTCAATGATCGATAAGCTAACAATGATTGAAATACAGTGGTTCCACGACCATTTTTTTCCATCTTACCTGTTCTGCAGGACAGTGCACCCAGGGCTCCCCAAATTACTATTTAATATCAATTTTGTTGAAGGACGTCCTAGTTTAGTAAGCGACCTCAACATTGTGGCCGCCATCTTGGCTGTATCCGTAGCCAGTGACGTTACGTATCTCTTCTTCTGTGGCTTTTCAGGCGCATCGTGTGTAAACGTGTCTGTCACCTATCGGTGCAAAGTAGTAATGACAATCTATACCTCACTGCAGATGCTGTCAAGTCAAATACTCTTCGGTTAGGTATTAAACAAAAAGGAGCATGAACTATATAATGTCCGGCTTGAGAACAATATGTGCAACTAGCAATGGAAAAAAAACATTTTTAGTAAAGCATTTAACTCCTGCTTTTTCTCCTTAAAAACCTCATACAGCCTAACTCAGAGTTTTTCAAACTTTCATGTGCTGGACCCCTAAGTTGGTTTTCATTATGCCATAGACCCAAGCCATAGATTTGAAGTGATTTTGCCATACAGTGACCCTGATATGAAAAGATATTTCAGTTTGTGTTAAGCAGTAAATATGCTAGATGTCATACTTGAATGCTGACAAATAGATTCAGAGCGGTGACATTAAACCATAATGTTAAAATAATCACTCATGTATTTTTTTTTTGACATAATTTATATTACAGTGAAATTAAATATTCTTCATTTTTTTGAGGACCCACTAGAAGCCCCTCAAGTACCCCTGAGGGTCCCTGGACCCCCCTTTGAAAACCAATGGCTAATTACTATTGGGTTTATGCTTCATTATACTCCTCTGACACATAGACTTAAAATCTATTCATCCTGAATTTAGTTCACTATGTGAAAAATTCTAAAATGCTCCAGTCCAGTGCATCCCACAAAAGACCACAAAGTTCTCTTTTTATAAAAAACAGTGCTTTTATTTATGTAATACTGTGGAAAAATAATTACATACCATTTTTAAAAAATATTGAAGATAATGAAATTAAAAAATGAGTTTGATAACGTTCGTTGTACATCTTTTGAACAGTTTTCTCTGCTACGAAGAACAGTACAATAAGATAATCATTGGAATTTTCTAAATTCAAAGACACAATAATACAGGATACAGTCCTACCAGAGGTATAAAAGTATTGTAACAGGATTGTGAGAGAAATGATATGGACATATACTGAAACACGCACTCGCACACGTAGACACATACAGACATGCACACACACACACATACTGTATACACATGGACATGCATACAATAGCCGCGCACACACAAGTGGGGCGTTGTGTGTGTATGCCTCCCATACACACACGGTCATTCACGCATCTATACAAACACGCTGTACAAATCGATGTGCGCGCCAACGCCCACACACTCCCTCTTGATCTCTCTCTCTCACACTCACACACCCACACACCCAATCATACACCACTATATGTCAATATTGTGGACAAGCCTTCATTGAACCTCTCCATACACATTCTCCTCTGGCCGGTTTTGGCAGACTGACAATGAGGAATGATTAAAATGGAAATGTACGACATGTTCCCCTTTAAGGCCACTCAGTTCGAAACCCAACATCTGTGTTTTTCTCTCCATCTGCACCAGGCTTACAGTTAAGAGCTCAGAGAGAGGAGGTCCAGGCTACTGAACGCATCAAATGTTCAGAAGGACTCAAGGACCCAAGCCTGGTTTGTAAAGCAACGCTCGCCAATACAAGGAGCTCCATGATTTCTACTGCATATAAATGATCTAAGGTGATGAAAAATATGAACACTTGGCACAAGGTCTCTTTCATATATACTGGTTAC
>OMKZ01030671.1:6194-16194 GCA_900302535.1 Neoniphon sammara
CCCCCCTCACACACCCACACACACACACACACACATCACACACACACACACACACACACACACACACACACACACACTCACAAGGAGTTTAAATCCACATCAACAGGCGTGCAGAGTGACCTGGGGGGGTGTGAGACAGACTCCGTCTCTCCGTCACACTCTCGCTTTTTTCTTTCTAATTCTCTCTCCATCGCCCCTCGCTCCTTCTTCTCCTTTTTTCTCACCCGCCTGTCTCCCCTTCCTTTCATCGCTCTCTCTGTGATTCATCCATCACTGACTTTCTTTCTCTCTTTCTTTCTTTCTCACTTTCTTTCATCCACCTCTTCTCCAGCACCACAGGTGAATAGGAGGAAAGAATCCTTTCATCTTAACAGAGATGTTGAACATCTGCGCAAATACAGGAAAAACTCCTCTCTCTTTCCTCTCTCTCTCTGTCTCTCTCTCTCTCTCTCACCCAATTCTTCTTTTGCTTACTTTTTCCTCCTCTCTCCTCCTTCGTTTCCCTCTCTCTCCCTCGTTCATTTATTCTCTCGCTCTCTTTCTTTGCTGTGAGAGCTGGATGCGGAAAGCCTCTAATCAGGGAAAAATACAATTTGTCGTGCACTTAGAGTAGGTGGGAGTGTAGAAGGTTGTGTGTGTGTGTGTGTGTGTGTGTGTGTGTGTGTGTGTTTCTCCATCTACAGCATGTACACATAGTAATATGCATGTTATCAGCCAGTGTGTATGAGGAAGTGAGGGAGGAAGGTATGCAGTGTTACATATGTTTGTGGATGTGTGTGTGCAGAAGGAGCTGTATGTGTGTGTGTGTGTGTGTGGGATTAGCATGACTCTTGACTCCAACCACCCCTGTCATCACATGTCACACAGCCCCAACACACATCAGGCTGGCATCCATCCTCATCTTGTTTGGATTATTATGATTTATTTTTATTATTATTATCATTATTTTTTTTTTGTTTTGTTTTGTTTATTTCCCCTTTTTTTATTCTTTTTCTTACTGGTATACTCTCTTTTTGGTGCAGGCGTTACCATGGCTACCAAGACACTATGAGTGTCATAGGGGCTTCACTGAATTTTGATATACACACACACGCAAACAACAGTGCCATCACCACATCCTGACAGCTGTTTTTTTTTCTGTTTTTTTTTGGGGGGGGGGTACATTGGATTATTGTTATTAGACACAGCAGACAGTGAGGAGAGAGCTTGCTATTTTGGCTGCTGTGATGGATGAATGTTTTGTCTTTTTCTTTTCTTTTTTTTTTCTTTTTTTTTTTTGGTGGTCTCTAAATGCATGTCTGTGCCGGCTGTCACTTCACAGGCAACATTTTGTGGAAATGCAGATGTGCACTTAAGCCAGCAGCGCCCGAGTTTTTTGTCATCACATTTATCTCCTCTAGCCTTCATTTTCTTCCCATTTGCCAGTTCTTAGCCCCTCCTGAAAGCAACACTGCCCATCTCCATTGCATGAAAAGTTTCCCCTCGTGCCATTAGCAGTCAGTTGCCGGCGTGATTGAATTCACACTACGCTGGTTATCTTCCCAAAGGCATTTGTCATATTACTTGAGGCTGACTTCACTTCATATCTGATCGAATATATACGGTATATGGTGAATTCAACATTTCCTCCGTACGACAGGTAAACGCACAAATACAGCTCCCTTCGCTGTATATTTTAAACATGCTAGTGTTAATATGGAATTTTTTATTCTATAAGGTAAATATAATTCTGCGCGGCTGCTTTCTGGATATGTAAATGTATATAAATCAGCTGTGTTGTGACAGCAGATAAACAGAGAGGCACATTAGGGGCGACCAGGCAGAAAATTGCTAGAGTCGGAGAAACACTTGAGAAAGCCATCAGCAGAAATGAGTAGAAACACAAACAATGAGAGAAACAAACACCAGGACAAACAAACAGCGAGACAAACAAATTTGTTCCGCTCCGACGAGTCCAAGCACTGGGTGGTGGAGTGGCGTGGACCAGCCAAGGGCCCAGGGCTTAGTTCAGATGCCTTCATTCAAAGCACAAAAAATCAGACCAAAAATGACACCATAAATGTGTGCAAAATTTTCTTATACATTTTCTTATACAAATATTCTTATACATTCATATATATATATATGCTGTTCCTAGGACTCACATCTAGGAACAGCATAGCTTAGCAGTCCTGGGGAGAGTCAGTGGATTTAATAAATTCTTGGAATAAGTTATGGAATTTTAGTCATTGGTAACTAGTCATTCTGAAGTGCTTTTAAAAATTTTGGTCAAGGAAAAAAATGACATGGTACACCACATTATATAGGTCATGTAAATTCAGTATTTTTGTCATGGAAAGTCATGGAAAAGTCAGGGGATTTTACATTTGACATAGTGTAGAAACCCTGCTATGTATACATTTTTGTTTGTTTATTCGTTTATGCACTCATTCAGTAAGTTATTCATTCATTTGCATTGGGTATACTTTTTATTCTGGACATTTGGCAATCCCCAAAAATTACAGTGCAAGAAATGATTGACAAGAGGAACAAAGCATAACTGCCACATAATGGCCACAGATGGGAGATTTGACAGGAAGTGCCAGATGCCAACAATCTGGTCAGCAAGACTTTTTTTTTTTTTTTTGGAATTCCACGCAGTAACTGCTTTGCCTATATTATTTGTTGAGCGGTGATTGTTACTGATGATCTCATACTGTCTTTAATACTGAAATTGCGATTTGAGTACATATAAATGGCCCAAGAAATTATTAAATTGGGAAAGTTGGAATATTTTAGCATCGAAGCCATGTCAGCAAATGATGGGAAAAGTAATGTTGATTATTATTTTATTACTGTCTTGCATTCTTTGTAAATTAGTTTTGATACATGTTCATACTTTAACTTTATAATCAGTTGCTAAAAGTTATAATAAATATTTTTTTATGTATACTTACATAAATGAAACCCTCAAAATTCTACCAATTTGTGAAGAATTAGTGTCAAATTTGTAAAAATGTTCCAAAATTTTTTAAATGTGTGTAAAAAATTAGAAGATTTGTGTTAATTAAACAAATAAACAAAGAAAAATAAAATAAATACAATTTTCAAAATGGGGTCAAATTTGTTTAACATTTGCAATTTGTGAAAGATACAAATAAACCACTGCATACTGAACTTACTTACTTACTTACTTACTTACTTTAATGTGACTTTATTAGGAGCGTACAACACATTTCTCTTGTTGCTTCTTCACTCAGCAAAGTTGTATGAGCGTAACAAGTGTGCTAAATACACTGGTTATATGACCAATCATCACATTTTTCCTTTTTCTTTTTTTTTTTTTTTTCAACATTTTTTCAAAAGTGAAGAAAAAGCGTAACAGTAATATTATACAAAAGACATTATTCAAAAAACTAACATGGTTAATATTACACAGTTACAAGAATCACATTATTTCACATAATTAGAAAACTGACAGCCATATATTGACTAAATAGGGTGAGCTAAATTTTTTTAGAGAGATATGCTATACCTTACAGCTGTCCCTCAGGTTAATAGATCAATTGCATGATTTACACTTTTCCATCTTTTCATTCTACCACTGCAGCACAAAATAGTTTAACAGATTTAGAACATAAATTAGAAAATAGCCACAAAAAATTTCTAGTTTTGTTACAGGAGACATTTTGTTATTTTTTCTGACCATAGACACCTGTATGCGCAACGAGTTGTGTTTGCAGTTTTTGAACTTTGACAAACGAGTGTACAAGCAGACCTTGAAAGCAGCACAATCATGAAAAGCTCAGTTGTAAATAAATGCTGTACTGGAGTGCAGTCGGAGCATAAAGCTTCACATTTTTCACCCAGGCAATGTCAATTTATTCTTTTTGCACCGGCAACAAAGACTCCTCAGGTGTTAGACATTCTTGTTTATAGGCCAAATTCTGATATTTTGTGTTATTTATTAACATTTGAGGACAGCTCAGGTTCCAGCGAGCATTTATTTGTGCGTGATATTTTGTATAAAACCTAAGAGAAGTCATCTGAATCCATTAGAAGAAGGCTCATTATCTGCCTTGACGTATTCTGCATCAGCTGTTCATAGTTCATTTTTCTACCAAGGCGCTGACCTTTTACTCCGCAAAGCCGCGTGGGACACAACCCAGCAGCTCTGACTGATCTCAAAGTGATCTTTCTTTCTTTCTTTCTTTCTTTCTTTCTTTCTTTTTTCTTTTCTTCTTTCCTTCTTACCGTTTTTCCACCTCACTTCCTCCCCTCTTCCTGTAAGCATGACCTCCTTACTCACGGTGAAACAGTCCCATGATGCATTGCAGCTGCACAGGGGATTGAACTAGTGGCTTTGTAGCATAGCCTCATTGATAATCATTAGTGGCCCATGTTCGACTGCAGATGAACAGAAGGTGAATATAGATATGTGGATCAGCGTTTGCCTTCGCACTGCTAATTAGAGGATGAATCACCATGATGAGTGAGTTGGTTGGATGGTCATATGTTTCTGTCAAGATGGCTAGCTGCTGCAGAAGGGGGAAATACATATACACACGCATAGGCATGCAAGGATGTATGTATGCGCACACACCCTATAGGCCACATGCCACCCCCTCTACACACACATACTCCCACAGTGTCATTTCTCAATGCAGGCCAGGCAACCAGCCGGCCGGCCTTCTCCCATATGGGGATTCCTGTTAGATCTCTGCCCAATGAGCTCATGCCTCTAATTCAGCCTCTCCCTCATTCCCCTAAGCAGCCGAGTCAATTAGCAGGAGCCAGACACTCTTTCTTTTGGGCTCTTCCTCACATTGTCAGCGCTACAACTTCCGTCCCATTGTTGCTGGGTGACGGAGCTCAGGCTGGTACACAGCATTGAGTTACTCAGCTCGGGGCTCCGTGGCTGGGTTGGCACCGAGCGAGCTCCTCTGCTCCCTCTGGTTCTCTCTGGCGGAGATGGCTAGGGCTGGGATTGCTGCCTGCCACTGATCTAGGCTCTGCTCTGTGTGTGTGTGTGTGTGTGTGTGTGTGTGTGTGTGTGTGTGTGTGTGTGTGTGTGTGCGTGTGTGTGTGTGTGTGTGTGCGCATATGTGTATGCGTGTGTTAATTATTCAAAGTGTATTAAAGCTTAAAGATGCATCTCCAGATGCCTCTCTGATCGTTGGCGTGTTTAATGGAGAGAGACAGATGAGATGAGAAACGAAAGGTGGAGCATAGACAATAAAACAAAAGGGAAGGAGGGTGGCAGTGGCCTAGTTGCAATAGAAGAAGCAAGCTTGCTAAAACAAACAGGATAGGAAACTGACAGGGCTAAAAATCCCTTAAAATCCCCCATGAATGCCCCTTAGGATGAAATTTAAAAAAAATTGCTAGAAAATGGAAAAGAAATGAGGACTGTTATAAAAAATAATGTGACCCTCTATTGCTCCCTGCAGGGAAGCTCTCTTTCTCTTTCTCTTGCCCCTTCCACAGGAGGTCAGAGGTCAGAGGACTATAGAACAGCATCACTGCAGCTGGTAGTTATCCAGAGTCTTGCTTATGGACATTTCAGCAGAGCAAATTAGATTTTGTAACCAGCCCGAAAATCAAAGATCTGCCCAATCAGAACCTACACTGGTCCAACCCGATACTGGCCATAGTCCTGTGCTCTAATCTTGAGACCAGCCCGGCATTTTCTCATTGAAAAATACTACTAACTACGAGCCCAACTGAGATGTCTGCAGGCTGCCCAAGTTCAAGCTTACTGGCAGCTGTATTGTGAATAAAAGACATAGACTTCCCTAACGCTTGCTTGATCGAAACCTTTACTGAGTCTAGCTTTATCGTGACATTGTCAAGACCTGTCCTGCCTGCCTGCTACTCAAAAAGTCTCTGCCGCAGAGCCTGACCCTGTCAATCCCAATGGAGTGATTAAATAATCCCAGCCTGCATAACTATATCAGGCCTGACCCAACCTTATGGATTCATGCCAGCAAATGCTTGTCAATACAAGGCTTGTACCATCGTCTTCCCACTGAAGGATGTTTTCTTTAACCAGTAGACCACAAGGTCATCATTCTTATACTACCTGAAGGTTTTGATCAAATTGCCCTGAAAATGAATTTACATGGGCAAAAAAGGCACTTCAGAAGTTATTTACATTTAACTACTTTTAACTAAGCTTCTGTCAAGACTGGAATCTCCCAACCAGCTAATGAGACAGTCAGGATGGGTGAAACACGCCACTTCCCTCCTTCAGCAGCTGCTTCCAAAGTGCCCTTGAGCAAAGCATAAGCCCAAACTGTTCCAGTGCAGCCATTCAGTGCCTCAGAGACTTTGGTTTTGCTTTGCAATCCATTTCTTTTCCCCTGCAACATATCGGCCTGAGGCCACTGCTGCAAATGAGAGTGTTTTCTTTATCCACATACTTTGTTAAATAAGGAATAAATGAGAATGTTTTTGTAAGTTGGCATGCTTAAGTCGGGCTTGAAAGAAAGAAATGGAGCAGGAGAGGAGTAAGAAGGAGAAGGGGAGGGGAGGCGAGATGAGCTCGGGTAGACGAAAGAGGACCGAAATGGAGGAAGGGAGAGAGATGGGAGCTGTTGAGGAGAGATGAAGCGACGGAGATGAGGAGCGAGGGGAGGAAGAGTCAGGCCAGCGAAGTAAGAACGAGGAGACGAGAAAGGCGTCGGAGTTGGAAGGAACAACAGAACAGAAGACTGAACAGACGGAGACGAAGGACAGAGAGCGTGCAGATGAAAGTAGAGGAGAGGGACGGTAGAGTGGGAGGAGGATGTGAGAGATGTTTAACCATTCAGGAGATGAAAGGATACTTAAGGGTCACGACACCACCACGTGCCTCACGTCTCCTTAGTTGCTATTTAATAATTCCATCTCATTTAACTAATGCTATCTGGCCTACTTTTTCCTTTCCTACAAGTCTGACTGCTCAAAATAATTCAAATGCACCAGTGCTCTCCAGGTTGAGATTATATTACAGCTGCAGAACTTACTGTATCTGAAGTAAAACTTACTGATAGGTGATGGTGTGCAGATAATTAGATGTTTTACACTACAAAGGTTTCAGGCCCGCCCAGTTCCAGCCCTGATGCCTGCATCTGCCTCGGCCCAACAGTGAAAGTGGCGGGAAAGCACACAGTGGAAAATCGACAAAGAGTACAAAAGATGACAAAACACAAACAGGCAATAATGAGTAGGATGATTAAGATGAACTAATTGTTTAGTGCGTTTGTATGCATGCACTTGTCTCCTTGAGGTATCCATGAATACATTATGCGAAGAGAGAGCCTACCAATGCTATTTCCTGTGTAAACCCACTTCCCCCTTATGCTCAAGTCTTAATGAACCTCATCCCACTATTGCTCTTTAGGCACATGAGAAATTAGTAGTGATAGGGTTGTGATTATGCCTGCTGTCTCAATGGATAAATGCAATGACCACCTAATTATTGAAAAGTACACTGGAGGAAGAGGGGAGAGACATTTACTCCGGTACCAACGGCCATCATCATCAACAGAAGTGTTTTATGTGGACAACATCATCACAACTCTTTGTTTTCTAAGCACAGGCAATCTAAGCCCTAACAAACGTTGCACGGATGAGTACATTACATTTACATTTTTGGAGAAATTTTAATTGTAAAACCTCATCACAATTGGCCCTTCTAGTGTAATCTGGAGTGTACAGTGAACACGACACATCAGCAGCAGGTACAGTAAGCGTTGCAGAGAGCATCACGTAAGCGCTACGCTTTTCAATCTGGCCATGACCTGTAACACACTCAGAAGCAACTCATCTGTGGCAGCAATTCACAGACTTTTGAATGCGTCACACTTGTTGACACTGTAACTAAGGTGTTCAGTCAGATTTAAGGGTAAAGTGTTTGGGGACAAGTGATCAGGAAATCATGCTTTGGTGATGGGACGTTACACATTGGAACGTGTCCCATGTGACTGTTCATCTCCATGGGTTGCTTGGACCTGCAGGAGCAAACAGTAGAACTGTAGTATTAGAAAAGTAAAAACAGAATAGCAAAAAATCATGTATCTGGCACATCCATCTCTTGGTGATTGTAGCACAGTTGGAGCAGATTGAAAATTGGAACATATGGGCTCCAGCACTCACGCTTCTCATGTATCCCCCCCTGCCAAAAAACAAAACAAAACAAAAAAGACCAAAAGAAGGATTGGTCATAACCAAAATGATCAAATAAAGCCCTAGGTATTTAATTGTTAAATGAATTGTGACATTGGCATTGCCATATCACCATCTTGTGGTCATGTTTAGTTGGTTTCTATCATATCACCATGCTTCCACACTGCTGTCTTTTGATAAGTAACTTGCCTGGCTAATAGCAGTCAGAGTCAGAGATTCATCCAACTGAAACCATTAACCAAGTCACTGTTGCTACTGTTTTGACTAAATGACTTCTAGAAGCATCTTTTATGATGTCCAAGTTCAGTCTTCTTAGAGTGTAGGTCTCAGATCATACAGCTATAGTGAGTAACAAACCTGCACACTAGGAAAAAAATAAGAGTAAGATAAAAGTCCATTTTAAAGTGCAAGGTGCAGTGCAGCCATTTTATATGAATGAGAAAACCCCTCAAACACCGTATAACAAAAAGCCACATTTCTGTTCCAATCTCCAGTGTTCCTTGTGGTTAATAATTATCGTAGCAGTGTATAATCCTTTGAGTTTGTTACAGCAGATTCCCTATGAGAGCTGATGAAAAAGTAATGGGTTGCTTAGATTTAATATGATGATGGGAATATGTTCCAAAAGAAGTCAAAAGTAGGTAAAACGAGTGAATTATTCTACGAGTTCTGACATCACCGTAGTGATGTCAAAGCATTATTTATGTCCTTACATTTATTAAGTATCAGCATCGCAGATTCTATGCAGTCTTGTGGTGTTTTATCTTCCCTGCCTCACGCCTCTATCACTCCATTTCCCCCATGGCAAAAAGGCTGAGAGGAGTGGGTGGACACTCCAGAAGGCTTCTAAAACAGTTAAAAGTGTCTTTTATTGAACAGAAGAGCTCCTAGTCTGGTGCAGCAGGGTTTCTGCCCTCCTTCCACCTGAGACTCAGACCGAGGAACTCGAGTTCATTTGAGCAAAATAGATGAAATGTTTTTGGGGTTGAAACGAAGCGCAGCACATGAATCACAGTTCAAGAATCAAAGATGAAAAAGGTCTTGTAAAGAGAAGGGGATTGCTTTCAAAAGTTTTTGGCCCCAGTGAATTTGCATGCTAGATAGAGTGAGATCTGAAGTTGGCTAATTTTTTGCTGCAAAGTTGGCTGTGTTGTGTATTGCAGAGATTCTTAAACTTTTCTGACCTAGGACCTTAGGGACCGAGACACTCTCTTGTCCTGAGACTAATTTGACATTTTGGCAAAAAGGCCATTTCAAACAACTGTATTATGATGATGAAAACATGGACATGTATTATGGGCCTTAAAGGAATACTCCAACGTTTTGGGCAAAATACCCTTTTTCCAACTTACTCAAACTGAGACAAGATGTTCAATACCATTTTCACCTCTGTATGTCCGCTGGTTTGGTTCCCATGGGTAGCATTTCATGTTAGCTTAGCATAAACACTTGTAGTCTACAGGAGTCATTAACCTAGTTCCGTCTATTTTTTAAAAACAAGTTGTTTTAGGAGAAGTTAGATGGCTGGAACTATAACTGCTGATCACATGTATTCTTCCATCTGTGTCCAGTGGTTATAGTTCCCACCATCAAACTTCTCCTAAAATGGCTCGTTTTTAAAAGAATTTCCAAGACGTATTTCAAATACACATGATACATTGTGTGAATAAGACAGCTTCAGGGTTGCTGTAAATTTTCACTTTGACAAAGGCTAATAACTCCTGTAGACTTCAAGTCTTTATGCTAAGTTACAAAATGCTACCTATAGGCCTGAACCAGTGGACGTACAGAGGTGAAAATGGTATCGAACATCTTGTCTCAGTCTGGGAGAGTCAGAAATAAAGGATATTAT
>OMKZ01030697.1:6549-22284 GCA_900302535.1 Neoniphon sammara
CACACCACCACAAGGACCTGTGGACATTACAGAAAGCGCTATAACATCTGTCGCGTTCAAATGGAAACCACCTAAGGATGATGGTGGATGTCCAATCACAAACTATATCATAGAGCGCCAACAAGTGGGGCGCAATAAATGGTCACATAAAGAGGAGATCCCTAGCAATGACCTGAGTTACAGAGATTCAGACGTGGATCCTGGAAGAAGATACTGCTACCGAATCAAAGCCAAAAATACAGAAGGCGTAAGTGATCACCTGGAGACAGAAGACATAGCGGCTGGTGTATTGCGTAAGTAGCCATGAAGTAATTTCCCATTCGTAGTCACATTTTTGACTGTTTTGATGAAACCTTAGAATTCAGTTTATCAGGAAGTTGACTAAATGAATCATATTGTAAATTCCATGTCTTTATGTTCACTGTGCCCTTCACTCAGACTTCACTTTGCCAACTGAGAATCCAAAATTTTTGTTACAAAGTGGTTTCTGTATTCAAAAGGATGCCCTAAGTCTGAGTATGAAGAAAAATGTATTTGAATTGCAAAAAAGGCTGAATTATACAGTTCAACTTTGATCCTCCTTTGAGATTTGTGGAAATCCATAAATAGGGATCCCCATTTCATTTTCATGTTATGATGTTCTGTGAGGGGAATGCATTATTGCTAAACACACAAGATGACTGAAATAAACAATACCATCAATTTTTTACAGTACATTTCCAGGACATTTTCAACGATCTAGAGCTGGTATGACAGGCACATGCCATAAACACAGGTGTAATAGGATGTCGCAATTCCCTTGTAGGTTATCCTGGACCCCCTGCAGCACCTAAAGTGGTCAGTGCCTTTAAGGACTGCATCAATCTTGCATGGTCTGCTCCATGTGACACTGGGGGAACCAAGATAATTGGATACAATCTGGAAAAGCACAAGAGGGGTACCAATCACTGGAGCCTTGTGAACCAAGAAGGGCCAATTCCAGGTAAATTCCAGGAATATACCAATGATTGGCTAAGATGTGTGACCATTATCACCTGTCATCAATGAGCATGAATCATGGAATATCTCTAATGACATTCTGATCATTTCCGCATTTTCTCTTAGACACAAAGTATGCAGTGAAAGATGTCATAGAGGGGTCTGCTTATGAATTTAGGGTGACTGCTATCAAGCTATCTGGTGCTGGTGAACCTAGCATCCCGTGCGACACAGTTTTTGCAAGAGATCCTATGAGTAAGCCAATCTTACTGAACTTTACTGCAATTCTGTACACTCACTGAATCATAACCCAAAACACATTATCTCCCAAAATGAGTCATGTGTTCTCCAACATGCATAAAACTACATAAATATTGTAAAATTGTGCACCACTGGACACTAATATTGCATTCCTGTGATTCCAGAACCCCCAGGCAAAGTCATAGACCTAAAGTTGACAGCCTCCAATTACACTTCATTTTCCCTGGCTTGGACTAAACCTACAGAGGTGAAAGGAGTAGAAGATGAAGCCCAAGGGTACTATGTGGAGATCAGACCAATAGAGAGTATTGAATGGACTCGATGTAACGTCAACCCAATTACTCCAACTTCCTTCACTGTGCTTGGCTTGAGGGCCATGGCCATGTACTGGGTGAGAGTGATTGCCACCAATTATGGAGGTGATGGCGAACCTCAGGGCTTTGACAATTACATCATCGCCATGCCTCCTCCTGGTAAGAAATCTATAAATGCAAAATCTAAAACTTGTTGGGTTCATAAGGAAATGTTTTTGATTAATGTGATTATGGGGTTAATACTACACTGAATACAACTGTGTGGAGATAACTATTATATTATGGGATTAACAACAGCATAAAAATCCATAGTTTCAGTTTATGTTAGGATACAGTAGATGAAAATGCCATTTTAAGATAACCAAAAACTAGCTGACAGTTTGCTGATGATAAAACAGTTAAATGAAATGGAATCTTAATATTTTATTCTAAATTTACCCTCAAAGTAAGGCCAAAGTTTAAAGACCGCAACATGAAGAGCTTTGTGGTGGTGAGATCTGGAAATACTGTTCGTCTCAATATCAACTTCGAGGTACTGTACCAGTGCTTCTCCTGCTGATGGATTCATTAGAGAATGTGTGTTATTCCAACTGTGTCCTATTGTCTTCCTGTTATTAACATATTCATTTTATTTCTTCTATAATGTTCACAGGCCTCCCCCTTGCCAGAAATCATTTGGCTGAAAGATGGTGTTCCAATACCTAAACATGTGACAATTACCAACTCTGATGTAGGGTCTCAGCTCTTAATCCCTACATCTGAGCGCTCTGACACTGGTATCTATACCATAATTGTCAAGAACATTGCAGGCCAGGAGACCTTCAATGTTGAAATAAGAGTTACAGGTGAATTTTAACAACCAATGTCATGAAGGACCACTATTAATTATGATCTGATCTATTCATCCTGATGAGCATGAAACCTCTCTATTATCAATCATGAACTGAGTTACATTTATCATAGTCTCATCAGGGGATAAGGACAATTAAAGTGCTAAAAGTTACAGTACAATTTCCTAAAAACACTTAGTCATTAACAAGTAGTTATTATTCTTAGCATCAGTAAATGAGATTCCCATGTCTCTCCACCTGGTTCCAGATGATCCAAAGCCTCCGGGTCCAGTGGAGCTGGAACAGAAAGTCGCTGAAACAGTGACTCTGTCCTGGACTTCCTCGCCAGATGAGAAGAGGGATGACAGGTTACATTACATGGTGACAAAGCGAGACTCCTTCAAACGCACTTGGAGAATGGTGGCAGACAACCTCTTCAACAATAAGTTTACAATCGTCAACATCTTGCCTGGGCGGGAGTACCACTTCAGAGTGTATGCTAAAAATGACATTGGCCTCTCAGCACCTAGTGAATCCCCTCCATGGGGAATCAAAAAGGAAAAAGGTTTGTGTCTCCAGTTCAGTCACAAACACAAACTCATGATCAATTCTCACTTTCTCGCATGCAACCCAATACTATGGGTCTTCTGATAGCCTGCATCAGCCACATTTTACAAATTTGGTACTTCAAAGACTTGACTATCATAACTTGCCTTAAACCTTAGAGACTCTGTCTGTCTTTTTATAACTCAGGAAAGTTCCAACTGGACATGCCACAGACCAAAGCCTTTGACTTCCAATCACCTCCATCGTTTATTGTCCCCCTGAAGAAGCGTACGGCTCCACAAGGCTATGAGTGCTACATGAGCTGTGCTATTAAGGGTGATCCAGCTCCTCATGTGACGTGGTACCGCAATAACATCAGCCTGAATACAAACACCGACTACTACATCAGCAATGTATGCGGCATCTGCTCCTTGCTCATACTAAGGGTGGGACCCAAAGACGATGGAGAATACAAAATTGTCATAGACAATCCACTGGGGATAGCCGAGTCCTCGATGATGCTGAATGTCAGAGGTACAAACAGTTCAACATAGTTTCTCCCTATAGAGGCTGTCTGTTGTGACAATTCAAGCAAACAATATGTATGTATATAAAACAACTCCATATGAATACTGTTATAGTAGTATTGTTCTATTTGTTTGTTTTACAGAGTGAAGACGAACTGCAACATGCTTCAATTACAATGGCAGAGGCTGAACCAACATTGTGCATTTTTGTGTGTTTGAAATTCGGCTACATCCACCATTGTACTTCCTTATTATTTAAACACAGCTTAAGGTCTAGTAGGCATGAACAGTTTCTTTTGGAGAAACATATACCCTACTGAATCTATTTTTTTTCCTTTAACTTCATAATCAACAAAATAAGTGGTTGAATAAATGAATAAACAAATAAAACGAGTTTTGTTTCACTGTGTTCAAGTAATTTCAAGTTAAAATCCAACTCTAACACTGTAAAAAAAACAAAGCTATTCGTAAGGTACCTTGCATTTTTTGGCTCATTTTGTTGTTTGGTGGTACTTCACTTCTTCCCATGGATAACTACCAAACAGTGGCAGCTGGTACTGCTCTCTTCAGGTGTGGTAGTGCAATTTTTTACCACAATCTCTTGGCCAGCTGCTTTAAGTAATGTTTAGGTTTTTACAGCCCTTGATCACAGTTACAGTCTCAAAAGGCTTTAAAATACTAAAAGTTTGAAAAAATGAATGAAAATAATAGAGGTAATATTTCACTCTGTGTTGCCATGCCATAGCTGGCAGTGTTCAGGTTTCAGTGACTCAACAGAAGGCCATGAGGACCTAAGACAGGCTCCCTTCTATCTTTTCAAGTCTTTCACATAATGTGCACATGCATCTATGTATAGTGTGAGCTAATGGAGCCATTTTTACCCCTTTATGGATAAAAGTAAGGATTCTGTGGCAAAACAAGAACAGAAACTTTGGAAAATATCTAGAACACCTAAAATTACATTTTTATCACAGAGACAAACACATTTGCAGACACTCTGTGACCACAGACAACTGAATGTTAGTCAAAATTTGGCGTCAGTCCTTCAGACTTGCCATTGTACACCACCGTTGAACAATCATACTGGAGCAGAGATACAATTTTCTCCATCGACAGTATAGCCTCAATAGACCAAAATGCAATGCACCCACTGGACATGAAGAGTTTTGAATGTGGGTGCAGGGGGATGGGAGGGGGACTCAACTCTTCTGGAAAACAACTTGCTGTCGCTACACTACTGCTATTGCTCTCGCCAGCTGAATGCAACAAGTTCCACATTCTCTGGGGGTTGTAAATAGCCACTCTGGGAAATCAATGAAATCACTACCAGAAGTAGAAGGACGAGGCAGGCTGGGGAAAAGCGGCAACACCAAAAAGTAAATTACTGCACTTTATTGCAAAATAACTCTTTGAATCCACTTGATATCACAGATTGATGATATATAACAGTGCAATAGCATCCAAGGGTGTAATTTTCCCTTAACACATTTCACAATGGATTCTATTTTCCACTTCTCTTCACGATTTTTATAAAGATCAGTTATGGTTCTAAATTCTAACTACACTGATGTTGCAGTCATCCACTCCAACGCAGCCTCTGAGTCTTTGTGGTTTTTCAATCACCAATCTGACTTCCAAACCTTGCAAATGGTTATTACTTCTAAATACAAATGCAGACTCAGTTCCAGTTCCTCATCAGCACCTTCAATGAAACACTGATAGAAGGGGTAACTTATATCTTGAAATTTGGATTGATTAAAAAACTGCCAAAGCTCATGTTGAAGACTTAACTCATAAAGTAAAAATTAAACTAAGTTCCTTCTTCAGAAATAGGGCATGTTTTCCAAATGACAACTATGACAGGAAGTAAACTGTTCAATCTACTTTTCATGTACAGTTTTTATGCCAGATTATGGAGCCATGATCTATTCCATGTGCATGCAGAGATCTCTACCTTGAGGCCTCTTGATGTAGCATACCACAATGCTTACTTGAAACACTTGAAACAACTTTTTATAAGAAGTCTGTTTAGTTTTTGAGTGTGAACAGAAGAAAAAAAAATCATAGGAATTCCCTGTTTAAATAAATGTTCAGTAATAAATTATTAAGTGCTGTGTTGAAAAACAAGTGATATGAGAAAAGATATGAGAATCAACCTCTTCAACTTTGCCATGGTGGATTTGTCAAGCTTTGTTCAAATTAAATTCTAGTGGAGATCCAGCTTTTCCAGCCATATCAAATATGCCCGGCTGAATTACAGGGAAATATGGATAAAATGATGCACAAGACATATCTAGATATTTTCTGTCTGATGTAATGGCGTGCACCCATAAAACAAAGGCATCTTGGGTTTGACTGAATATTTTATGAGGCATTGCTCTAGCTATGTTATGGGGAAAAATCAAACTTTGAAGCTACTTAGGGGGAAATTTAAGGGAAAATCAGAGTTCAATGTTGAAAGGACACAAGTGAAAACACTCATAACCACACGCACACGCGCGCACACAAACCCAAACAGGGCACTGCAGTTAAGTTACAAAACTTAGTGTGTGCATCATATCGTGCAAATTATCGATCAATCGCTGCATTTACTGTCGATTAACCTAAGCGTGTGACAGTTGCTGCAACAGTTATGTAATATGGTGCAACGCCCCCTTTCCCAACACTTGCCTTGAGTATTATGGGGGTCCAATGAATGACTAGGTCAAAGCTGGGGTCTTGCAGAACAGAGAACTGGGAACATTTTCACGTCGGCCACACTTTGCTGTCGCCCTCCCCCAGGCCTCGGTCTCAGTCGAAGCTGGTGCGTGTCTCTCCTCATGGCCAAGCGTAAGTCAAAGAGCGGGACCAAACAACATGAAGACACTTGCCTTTTGTGGGAATCGCCTGTGTCTGTACCACAGTCTGGTGGGATGAACGCCTATGTCCTCCCAGCTCTGTTGTTTCTCATCCTTGCAGTTTTAGGCTCTATGATGGGCTGGTATTTTATGCAACAACAGTACAGCCTGGACCAGCTATCAGAGTCTCACACAGCGTTGCAAACCAGAATCACAAAGTTCGAGCAGGTGATGGGATGGAGAGATGCACAGGTAAGCTAATGTTTCGGCGGAAACTCGGTCTGTTTCCCACATTTTATAATTTCACACGTGGGTTTCATTTTGTATTTTACATTAACGTGTTTAAAAGTGAAATTAAACCAACAGTTACTTCACTTGAACGTAGTTACAGGGCTGTTTGTCAAGCAGTTGCCCCCGTTCTGCACGTTGTCGCGGAGGAAGTCCAGTTGCGTCAAGCCGCGTGCCAGAGACACAGAACTATACAGGAAGTCGGACGATTTTGCCTTCAAATTGAAAACGTACTATTTGTCGTTTTTGAGCAAAAAGTAAGGAAATAAATGTATTAAGGTGTACTTTACAGCTGTTTTGAAAAAAAGAATGATTTTAATAAAACTAAAGACTTCCCCCTCATGTATCCCATATTTTTTGGTTTGATAAGTAGTATGAAAACATAGCCTATTTCATTAAAGTTCTTATTTTGAAAGCTGTGACCGGAAATTTATCTTTGTTCAGGTTCGCTTAACACTGGTGCCTCCAGCGGTTTATTTTTAGTGCGCTCAAATTGTGTAGAAGTTCATGATCACGTTTCCCCAGCACGCATGTTGAAATGCATATTATTTTGTTACCTAAAAAATAGATACATCTCTGTCTCTGGCCATCAAGCATTATTGCAACAACTCAAATATTTATTATTAAAGTTTTAAATTGATTAAAAAATCACTAATCTAGTAAACTGTAACTGCAATGTAACATCAGCATCGTCTGAGCTAAATCTATCGTTCTGTCTGGCTGCTATCTGTGTCTGTCATTACATTGTTTATTTCATTGTCTAGATGGATACAGCTGTGGTGGTGGAGGAGCGGATCTTGGCCCTGGAGGAGGCTCAGAAACAGGCCCAGCAGAAGGCTGAGGTTGCCCTGGCAACATCAGAGAAGCTGAGAAACACTGACCTCCACTCTCAGATTTGGGCCATCCGTGCTGAGATGGAAGTGCGATCGACTGAGATGCAGCAGGTTGCCATATCCACAGCATCCCTCTGGGACATGTTCAAGAACCAGAGTGAGGAGTTTGAGGCCGTGAAGGAGGGCATAGAGGCCATTATGAGCTCCAGCTCGGCACTGGCTGCAAACGTGGCCGGGCTGACCAGTGCTGTGGCCAGGGCGAACTCCAGAGTTGATGATCAGGTCACGTTGGTAGAGGCCCTCAGCACATGCCTACAGGGACAAGCCACTGAGCTAAACAAGCTGAAAGTGTCCCTGGATCTTCATAACGCAGCACATTATACAAACAGCCAGGAGGTCGTTGCAATAAAGTGAGCTCTGTTTAGTCTTGTGGGAATTGCAGCTTGTAATATTATAATTATTATCTTGCTGACTTAGCAAAGGTGAAATAGGCAATTCATGCACTATGTTGTTGCTGATGTGTGTGTCTGTGTGCGTGCATATTTCAGGGAGCTTGTGGAGGCTGAGCAGGCAGTGAGGGCCCTGGCATTGGAAGAAAAGCTCAGTTCTGTGCAGAGGACCTTGGATGAGCAGTTATTCACCTCACAGACCCTTCACTCCAGCATCAAGGCTCAGCTTCAGAATGTCCACACCCAGGTTTGACACTGTTACATTACATTTTTCCCCCATTTTAATTACAGTGTTTTGTTATCCATTGTGTTCCAAGTTGTGACTATTGAATTCCCGTTTGGAATACCTTGTTAATAAAGTGTCTATCTCTGTATCTCAGTTGGTGAATGGAGGTCAAATTGCCTCTCAACATGTTGAAGCTAAGCCCAATGAAGAAGCTCCAGCAGCAGAGGAGTTGATCTCCGCCGCTGAGGTGCAGGAGGAGCTAGAACATGTTGAGGAAGATGCTGAAGAGGCAGCGGAACAACAAGCAGAAGAGGAAGCTGTGCAGGAAGAGCAGGGAGTAGAGAGGGAGGAGCCCCTGGAAGTGGAAATCACAGGAGAGAGTGAAGAGCATGAGCTTGTCACAGAGGACTCTGTGGAGGAACATGATTTAGAGGAGTCATTGGAAGAGGAAGAGTCAGAAGATGCCATGGAGAGGGATTTTGTAGAAGAGGAACCAGTTGAATTAGAGAGTGAAGTCTTAGAGGAGGAAGATGAGTAGTCGCAATTGCTATGCTCAGGTAGACTATACAAATGAGTTCCTATCATTATGTCCATAGAAATGTATTTTCATGGAATTGTCAAGTCTTATTTAGATGGACGGGAAACATTCTTACATGCAATACATGCTTTAGATAACTAGCAGTTGCAGATGATTCACAGTGTTTGTTTTTATCTGCAAGGAGGATTAGATGGGTGGGGCTGACTGCAAATGAGATCGCATCAGGTGAGTTGCCCCTTCCTGACAAGTATACTAAAATAACTTTTAGCACGTAACTTTTCTGGCACTTGTTACAAACACAGTTGCAGTTTCACACAGATCTGATGGTATACCACTTATAGCTTTTAGAGATTGCTCATACGCAACATGAAGGTGGTCTCAGATCACCAGTTTTAAATGTAGGTTTTAACAGCCATTATGAATGTTGTTATTAATTAACCCTTATTAATGCTTTACTGTAGCAAAAAAACAAACAAAACAAAGGTAAAGAAAGAGCTGCTAAGGTACAGGTTTGAAGATGGTCCATCACAGTTGTACATATGTTTGTTGTTGCAAAAAGTTTTTATATTTTTGTTGGCTACAATGGACAACAGTTTGAAAATCAACTGACAGTTGCCTCTGTCAACTGTCTGTTATCAACTGTAAAATCAGCTGTCAGTTTAACAGATTTACTCATAATCTGTGATACAGGTGTAATTTGATATTTAAATCATGCACAAAAACTGTACACTGTACACTGACGTTTGAATGAATAAAATGGGTTTTCTTCTTTTCATCTTGTTCAGTTTATTTATTGCAGCCATTTACAAATCACCACATTAAAACATGCACGTGTGAACTACAGTATGAAATGGCCTCCGTCATTTCTGCCAATCAAAGAGACAGTGGCATTTTGTAACTGGCCTTATATAGCATGTAACACCTGTCAGGAGCACTGTCTCTCACTGTGAAGTTATTTATGGTCCTGGCTCAACCTATAGCCCTTACAACAGCATAGCAACTGCACATGCTGTACATATGGATACAGTTGGTGGCCTTGGTACATACTGTCCACTTCTCTTGTCATATTCTTTTTAGTGGTTAAAGCACTTCTTTTGCCACCAGGTGGTGCCAATAGCTCAGCATCACAGTTTACCATGAAAAGGCTGTAGTGACATTCTGTACAGTAATGGCCCACATGAAATATTGATAGCTTCTGAGACAAAATTAAATTACTACCTACAATACAGTAGATGTGCACATTTTTAAAAATTATAAATAGCTAATATTGATCAGTTATTGCCCTACATTAAGTCCTATTAGCTGATCATACTCTTTCTTTCTCTCTCCATTTGTTTGGGCCTCTAAGGAGAGTGGCTAACATTTCAGGGGAAGCCGAAGACAAATGAATGTGTATGCTCCACCACAGCCGGGTTCATTCACCCTCACATATCTGCAGGGCCTCCTGACAGCATTTTAACTCTCTTCACCTCTATCCAACACATGCAGTAATTGCTGCAGTAATTGTACGAGGTTAGATGTCTCTACTAAGGTGCATCGGAGTGTGTGGCCCTGTCCATCAGTGCCTCCTCTCTCTGAAAGGCCCTCATCTAGTTTGGGAAGGCATTAATCTTGTGTAGGCACACCTACGGTACAAATGACAGAGGAGGTCTGAAGAAATTTAAACATAATAGGTCATTAGGGGGCAACTCTGTGGGCTGTCATAATTGAAACAAGTCAAATTTTGCCGCCTGCAAAACGATGATGCCTTGGTTCAAAACTTTTATTCATTTCATCTTGTTTGTTTTAGAGTTTGTATGTATACCACTACAACACCAAACCCTAAAAATGTCCTTAACACCTTAATGGTGAAAATGTTATCTTCCATTTAATGTGTAAATTAGGGTCTTTTTAAATAGATTTTTTACATGGCATTTCAGGAACAATAAAGGAAAATATTATAAAATGCATCAAATTAAGGTAAAACCAAGGAGGAATTCTTGATTTGCTCTTTCAGAAATTAACGGACCCATTAAAATACTGTAAATGGAATATTTTAGGTGCATTTTATAGCATTTAGTATTACTTTAAATAAAGAGGTTGTCAGAGTAGTCTTGATACCCATTTCTTGAGTCTAACAGATGAGGAAGGTTAGTTAGATCAGTGGTTTTCAAAGTGGGGTCAGGGCCCCCCCAGGGGTCCTTGAGTGGCTTCCATCTGGTCCTCAGCAAAATGAGGACGAGTAAAATTTCAATATAATATAACTCACTAGAAATTGTTATAATGCGTAAAACATGCATTATGTTTTAATCTCCTCTCTTTCAATGAAGTTGTTTGTGTTCATCCAAACACTATAATACTTGACACAAACCAAACTGATTTCATAACTGAAAAAGAAGCAGATAGAGAGCTGGGCCCGTATGTCTCAGAGAGTGAGTAGGGTTGACACAGAGCATGTGGGAATGCCGGGCAGTCATTTAGTGGACAGTAAACACTGTTTACTGCTCTATAACTATTGACTCAAAGTACAGTCATAATGTGTTGTGAAGTAACAGTATGTCAACCTCCATAACAGTTTTGAGGAGGAGTGCCTGCCCTCTGCTCTCTGCTCCTCAGGGGTTTAGTGGTAGAGCCTTATGCCTGGCAGCAGTACTGACAAGCAGCTACATCTTTTTGTCAGGTAAGTGACTGTAGGATTCTCAGCAAGTCATTATTGAACTGCGCATGTGTGAGACACCTGCTGGACCGAGCATGACACATCCAATGGAGATACGGGGCAGTGGACACCAGAACAGCAAGCGAGCAGCCTGCTGACAGAGTATATTCATGCTCGCAAACACACAAAGTAGTGTCTGTGATGTAAATACATATAAGAGGTAAATTTAGACCTAGCTAGCAAACACTTCTGCATGCTGCACAGACTCTTTTAAATTGATGCTCTTTTATATCTTTATTTGAATTGAAACAAAGGCATTGTTTAGTTGTTTTAGAGAAAGCTGAGGGAGAGCTATGGCAGTTCACTTAGGTTGTACAAACTTTGGTGGTGTGTCAGTTGCCATGGGGCTGCAGCAATAATGATAGAATGTTTAATTCGATGTGAACTGTTCCTTTTCTTTCACACATTATAGAATAATGCAATATCCATCAATACATGACAACAATACACAATAATACATGAAATAACTCCTCATTTAGACAAATGATAGAATAATACATAATGCACAGAGAAAAAAACTTGCAGAGTGAAACATTGAGAAAATAGCATATAATTCTAAATAAATATTGTATGTTAAATGTTAAATGACAGATCTGTCAAAAAATAAATGTATAAATTTTTTATCTGTTTTTTGCCTTTTATACCCTATCTCATTTTGTGCCAAAACATGATAGAATTCCTGCTGTAGGTGATTTTAACATCCATTTTTTTTGTCCAACCTAGACACTAGACACTAGGATCCTTATTGAAATATTAATCTTATTAAATCTCTGCATGTGCTCACAGATATTTAGGGACACACCCTTGCTGTCTTTTGGTCTTACCTTAAGCAATGTTGACACTAAGGATATCTGTGTGTTTGACCAGCCTGCCATTTTCAGTGCACTGTTACCTTGCCCCACCCAGACCGACATACACCTGAGCTTGACTTCTGCTGTACTTCTAGCAGTAAGTTTTCTGAGGTGTGGCAATGGAATCCATTTGCAATTTTTTATAGTACCAGGCCTTACTATTTTATATTTTGAAAAAACACATAAAAATATATAATAGTTTTCATTTGTTTAATGATCTCATAACCAAGAATTGCTGGAATAATAATTTTTTCTGTTCAGTGTAATGGACTGTCATCAGTCTCTGCCCAGTCATTGTATTGAAGCCACCCCAGAGCATTGTAAAGTTTATTCTTTTTTTTCTTTTCTTTTCTTCTCTTTTCTTCTCTTTTCTTTTATTGTCTTTCTGCTGCTGTCAACACCTAGCATTTTTAGGGTTACATTGTTATATGAGAATGAGCTGCATGCTTCATGCACAACATTAAATGCAGATATGTAGCTAATGTTATTTACTGTGATCACATGATTTGATATTTTAACTTTAGTCTACTTACTTGGTTACTATGGCTTGTAAACATGGCAGCTGCCGATTGCTCTGCGTGTGCTTGCTTGCATCTTGGTTGCATGGTGATACCTCTTTGGCTTGTTCAAATGGTAGTCACAGTCTCTTTGATCAAATTGTGCACTCAACAAAATTCCTAAAGTAGTGTGTTAATGTCACTGCATCATGAATGAACTAGCTAATTTATTTTTCATGCTCGTTTGCTGGCAAGAATGTAAGCAAATGAATGGTCTGTCTGTGTGTTTTCTGTTGTTTAATCATTAGTCTTCAGGCTTTGGTTCTCATCTGTCTTTGGGACCAGCTAACACAAAAGCCTGTTTGATCTACGGCACCACCAGAAGACCTTATCAACTGATAAAGAACTTGGTTTCTAGCTGTAACTCAGTTAGTCAGGTGTGCTGATGAAAGAACACATCAATCATACGGAGTGGAGGTGTGTAAACCACTGATCAGAAGCTCCCTCACAAATGAACTCTGTTGATTATTTATTTATTTATTATTGCAGTATTTGTAGTTTATTTTAATATATACTTTTTTTCTGGTATATTTTAGGGTATTTTGATGTATTTTTTCCCAATCCCTGAGTAATAGTAGTAGTGGTATTAGTAGTAGTTGTGTTATCACCATCATTAGTACTAGCAGTAGTGGTAGTAGTTGTATTAGAAGAAGAACAAAGAGAAGAGGAAGAAAAGTCTTGAGAAAAAGAGAGAGAGGTACACAGAGAAATGAGACTGGGACTGATGGAGTTGTGCCTAAATGTTTCCATTTTTGTTGAATGACCAGAGTCCCAGGAGAGAGCCGTGGTGAACAATGCTGCTGTCAAATCCTTGTGTCCACATGTACTGAACAGCCCGCCTACTCCCTACTTCCTCCGCAACTCTCACACTTGTGCTATTCTTCCACTCTCATCAGACATGCACTATCTCACCATCATCTGAAGATCACACTTCAGTTTCTCACGGACACATCAGAGCTCCTTTTCTTTGTCGGATGGGTAAACACACCTCTCAGCGTCTTCACAGATTTCTACATAGGAGGATTGCCAGTTTGACATTTTGGAGGTACCTTGGACCACATCACAGCTCCATGCAGTGAGCAGCAGCTTGCAGCGATGTCATCTCTACTTTCTCACAACAAGAATCAGCTGCGCTCCTCAAAGTCCCTCTCTGAGTCTCCAACTTCACCCACTGCCACCACCAGGAGCCCGAGGGTGAGCCGATTATCTTTAATCTTTTCAGTATGTGTTTAGTTCCAGGAAATACCATGGCTGACATAAGCAAACATTGACTTTGAATTTCAGCCGCTGTCAAACAAACTTCTCTGTAATGGTCCGCAGGTATTACAGTGTGTTTGTATGCTTTGCCATGCAGGCTTTGGACACGGCACACATAATAATACAAATCTGAAATACTGACTCCCTGCTGCAGCATTTAAAATGAACTTACTTTAGTGGGCATACTGTTTATCTGCAAGCCAGCTGATTTGTGGAGCTCAGCGTGGCTCTAACGCTGCCTGGACATGCTTTCTGGTGCTCTTCACAATGTCTATAGCAGTAATTATTATGTTATTTTGAATGAGAAAGTATAGAAAGATAGAATACCTTTCACAAGCAACTATATCAGTTTCCCTTTATTTATTTTGGTACTTTCCCTCCCGTAATTAGGTACATAGAGAAAATTCCCTTCTTCCTTTTCGCCATGTTGTCAGCAAACCATTTACATGCTAATTTAACTTTCCCTGCATATTCAAGCAAAGATAAATCTGTACACTTCTATACAAAATGTTGATTGATTAGCTTTAAATGTTATCTCTCATAGCTTTGAGATGCAGAAGCGTATCATCTAAAGGCTCCTGATATTGCCCATGTTTAATGCATGTTGCTGTGCTTGAGCCAGGAAAAACAAAACAGGAAAATGCAGAAAAAGTCGTAATGAGCGGTTTGTCTTATCTGTTTACTTAAGCCGAGAAGCCGTCTGAGAGAGAAATGAAGAGAGGCAGGGGGGCAGGAAGACGGGATGACAGAGAACAGGGAGGAAGAGAAGGAGGGATGTAGTGCTGAGGACTGGTTTGTGGGAACAGACGCAGTATTTATGGATGTTTACCCCTCTGCTAGTCCTGGGGGAAGCTCACATTTTCCACTTGGGAAGAGATGGTCAGGAGGCAAGAAGCTCCTCATGGGATCAAGCGAGGCTGGAGGACAGCTTGGTGATGGAGACACACACACACACACACACACACGGTACAAAGTCACAACAGCCTACGTTTCCATCAACCTCTGTTTATGTGTCATGTCCTTTAATCCAAACCAGAGCCCACAAACATTATTAATGACCATTTACCAAGCAGATCCCGGAGAGAGACCTGAAGCAGCGTCTGGTGAAGATCCATGCTCTTGTAAATGTCTGAGGAGAGACATTTTACTATGTTTACACAGTTTTAAAGAGACAGTTCACCCAAAATACAAAAAAAAAAAAAAAAAAAAAAAAAAAATTCCCACTTACCCCCAGTACACTCATATTCATATAGTTTCTGCATGATTTGGCAAGGTTTCCATGTTCTTCCCTGTCTCCCAGTACCCCAGTACAACGGGGCTGGATGGATATTGTGTAGTGGAGCTAAAACCATCAAAAATTTACCGTTTATTAGAAAACTGTATCTATCTGCCCCCACTGAGTATGACAGACAGATACAGTTTGCTGGTGTTCTTTGATGGGAAATAGTTCTCAACAAAACTCTCTGGCCCTGATGGTGGTGGATTATGTTGTGTATCTGTGTCAGTATTTGTTGCTGTTGAGTATTTCACATGTACTGTACATTTTTGATAGTTTCACAAAAGAATTACCCATCCAGCTTCATTGTATTGGGGTGCCAGGAGACAGGGCAGACTGCAGCAGACTGGAAACCTTGCCAAATCACACAGAAATGATCTGGATGGATAGGTTACATGAGGGTTAATGCTATTTTTTCATATTTTGTGTGAACTGTTCCTTTAAGCTCTTTGTGACATAAACCTGATATAGG